>CM029387.1:16355310-16629254 GCA_017165825.1 Hepsetus odoe
AGTAATGCCGAATGCTCTCTATGATGATGTTAATAACTTCTGTAATGCCTCTGTTGCAGTGGAAGTGTATCTTACACGTACAAAGAGGATTATCCCACGCACTGCTGTGAAAGCTCAAATGGATCAGCTCTTATTGTTCGGCTTGTCGGCCATTCACATCCTGTCCAAAGCCTCGCATTCCGCTGGTTTTTGTGCCACATGAAGCATGTGGAAAGTTAAAGAACATTCTTGGACAACTCCACGTGTTGGCTACAGAGGGCATACAGTTCCTCGTGTGTCGGCCTTCAGGAGCGTGGTAGATTACAGCCATTCAGGCCGGAGTCAATTAAAGCCAGTTAAAGTCGCAACAGGCTTTGTTTACACATTAAGGGAACTCTGTGAAGTGGGAGGAAGAAAGAAACGTCTAAATTAATACCTTTCAAAGGATTATTTAAGACTTGGGCCTGTGCACAGGTTTAAAGCCTCTCCTCAGACTCATTCAGAAACATGGTAAAAAAAAAAAAGGTGATTAAAACAAAAAGAATTCTCAGATATAGAAAGAATTGTTCAATTGGAAAATTATCCCAAATTTAGACACAATGCTATATAGATAATGTCTTTTTCTTCATAAAATTACACGAAAAAGAACATAAAAATAAGATAAAATGTAATCTTTTGGGAATCATTTTCTTTTATTACTATTTTGTTTTGTTGTTATTAATGGACATATATTTTGAATAAAAATATATTGGAAACAAATAAAGTATGCAAAATTTGTGTTTTATTAATGAATTAATTTATACATTTATTTTAACAAATAAGTGTAACTATTACACTTTAGTATAGCATGCACTGTAATATAGCATTAAACTGAAAGTTCTCTGCAGAGGCTGCATACTTTCAATTTGAAAAAGAACTCACCATGTGAGTTCACTACGGAGCCCAAAGCAGTTTTTTAACCCGAGCAAAAGTAATGCACTGAACTTGATTCAAATGTGCACAACATTTTCCCAAATCATTCTGTAGTAGGATTATAATTAATGTAAGATTGCCCAAAATCTGGCTCTATAACACTGTTTATCAATCCGTTTTTCTGTTTAAACTTTAGGGTCAACGTATGTACATTGGTTATTTTGTGTCTTGTGTGAAAATGATGTTTTTTACTTGAAGTGTTGTATGAAAAGAGGTCAGCTGGTTGGGGGGTTGAAGGTGAGGCGAGATCTTGGGTTCTTCATCACTGTCTTCCTCGCTTACCAACTGGCTTTCTGCAATTAAAAATGTAGTCAGTAATAAAGTTATTAGGTGTGTAAACGCAGTGCATAGTAGTGCATGCGAATCTCATACAATGTCAAAGCAAAAATAGTGAAGGCCTATAAAACGACATAAAGTGTCACGTAAAAGTATGAACGATAGGACCTATAAATTGCAATGCAGGATGAGTGTGTTTTTAACCATCCCAAGTCATTTTTTGTACCAATCAAATGAATGTGAGTACTGCCCATGGGAGGGGCAACATGACATTTTCCCCGGCGGAGAGTAAACAGGTCACGGACCCTCCATACACACCAAGGCGGTGGGAGGGAGAAGCTAAGCCTACCGTGTAACCGAATCAAACCAGTGGTTGCCCCTTTTCAGGCCGTCGAAATAGCCATAACAATACCATTCACAACACAGCAGCTAAGACATGCTCCATTCAGACTGACTGAGAGAATGGCTTTCATCCACTGCAACAGCTTTGTAGCCTTTGAGGGATAAAAAAGCTCTTTATGATCAGAAAACGTTGTTTGTTTTCTGTGGGCCTTCCCGTTAGACCTACTTTTTTTGGTGATCTTGAAGACTGGAGTTAATAGATAGAGTCTTGGTCTAGGAGGAGGGGGGCCGAAAGGACAAGTGTTGAGAGCAGAGGGGCGCACTAGGGCCGTCACTGCCCTGGTGCTGACCTAGGCCTTTCAGGGTGCTTGAACACATCAGAATTGCCATTGTTGAGGTTGATTAATTGAGTCTGATAAGTTACCATGAATGAAGATCGTTATAGAGTTTAATGTGGTGGGCCTGGGTTTGTAAATGCCCCTTTCATGTTGCACTGTGGCCAAGCATATGGGCCAGACGTATTCATGGAGAAGGAAAAAAAAAGAACAAAATTTATGGTTGTGTGTCCAAGCACTTTTTTCCCCTTTCTTTTGATCATTTGCGGAGTGACTTTTGTCGCTTTCCAATAACAGTGAATGCGCTGGTTTTAGTGACAGTTAAATAGCAAGAACACAGTCTACTTCAAACATTTTACTGGCCTTAAAACATTTTTGCAATGTTGTTGCAAATGTTTTAATAGTTCCTAGACACATGAACAAAATTGTAAATAATATATTTACTGTGAGACATTTCACCCCACAATTCAATGATCTTGACTGTTAACTTGCCACAAGAGATGTCTCTCCGGTTAAAAGGTAAAAGATGCCTCAGATATTTCAGCTTTATAATCTTAAATAATATTTTTAATGGGCTTCTTACTGGATGTTATTATTATTTTTGCTAGCAATGTTAACATGTTTGGTCAAGCTATTGCTTTAAATGGTCAACAACCATTGACAGTTGTCTAAGTAAGGGTGGGCGAGCACTACAAGATCAAAATCATTCAGGGCACCTTAGATTAGAGTGACCCACTGAATAAACGTAATCTGCTGTGTGACACAGGCGTTTGTCCACTCTGTCCGAACGTCAGGCCCTTTGCTTCTGTCTCATCTCCAGTGTCTCAATTACGAGTTGTCACTAGTGATGTATGGGCTGTGTTCCCATGGTTCAGTCAAGGGCTGGCGGAATGGTGTAAAGGGTCACTGGCCAGGCTCCCTTAGCTGATGACCAGTGGCTATTCACCCCCCTACAGCTTTCACAACTTTCACACTTGTCCTCAGGCATGCTGCCTGTCAGACGTGCTGATCCACTCTAACACTTCACATTAGAGGCCTCAGAAAGGAACATAACTAAACAGAAGTTTAAGGCTTGCACAACAGGTTTCAAATAGTAATGCTGGAAAAACTCCTATAGGAATCTGGGAGCGCAATGGTTACACTGGTATACATTAGATAAAACATGAAATACATCAAATAAATGATAATTGTATATGCAAATGTAAAAATGTGTCCTCTCTGTAAAGGAGGTGCATATTTTCACTTAACAAACCAACAACATATCATGTGCCCCTGGGATCGAAAACCTTTTTTGCATGGTTTACGGCAAACATAAACCTTAAAAATTAATTGAGGGATTTTCTAGTATATATGTGTGCTTGAGTTTTAAAAACATGAAAATGTACAATCTCTGCACGTTGTTTAATGAAATAAATAATTTTTTCATGAAAAGGACAACTTAGATGATATTTTTGACTATATATATTTTTTAAAGAGAACTTTCATTGCTTGTTTGCAAAACATACACTTTGCCCGCTAAGTCAAGTGCATAGATGCAGGGAGAGGGACACTTTTCTATTGTCTCTGAATCCTGGCCAGCCCAAATCTGTGGACAGGACAGCGCTGTAATCTAGCAGATTAATTTGTTAGCTTCTGTGCATCAGTTATTCCCGCCCGAGAGCTTCTGTATTGACATAAGGAATTAAGCTGTCCAGTTATCTCGCCCTGTCCCGTCTGCTAAGCTCATTAGCCCAGATCCCAATTATCAAAAAGTCAATAACCGGCCAAAGAGATTAAAGGGAACCAAAGCAGCCCAATTTTTGCTCTTATAACAGACGCATAACAAGTAGCTAAAAGAGAGAGATAGTTTCAGATGATTTGTTAATATTCTAGGCTCCTCAACCTGAATGCCACACTTAAAAGGAGAGACCATCTCATTGCTCCAGATCATATTGTTAACTTCAGGTAAAGTTAGAGGTGCTATACTAAGCCAAAGAGCATCATTGATATAATGAGAGCATATGGGTTTACAACAGTTGGGATTATGTAAATTAAATCACAATTCCTAGCTATGCTGTTTGCTTTGTAGGCTTCCTAATGTGATTTTTTTTGTTTAACAGAAGCTGTCTTAGAGCAACTTTTGTGAGGATACATGAAATCATTATTATATAAATGGAAAGTCTATGGTTAGATTCACAACTTGTGGCAGACAAACAGGACTATGCTCTAGCAAAATTAAATAATGACAAACATGCCATTTTTATGTGGTAAGGAATATTCAATTCTGGCCCTTGAGGGCCAATTTTCAGCAGTTTGTTGATTTCACTGCTTAGACATAGCTGGGTTTATTAGGTACATTTGAGCAGGGACCTTGAAATAATGTTTATGTGCATGGAGACATTAATATTTACATTTACATTTACGGCATTTAGCAGACGCTCTTATCCAGAGTGACTTACATGTCCTAATTACAGGGACAGTCCCCCTGGAGCAACTCAGGGTTAAGGGTCTTGCTCAGGGACCCAGTGGTGGTAGTGCTAGAGGTGGGATTTGAACCTGGGACTTCTTGAACCATAGGTCCATAGGCAAGTATCCTACCATTAGACCACCGCCACCATATTAATGTCTCCATTAATTAACGTTAATTATAAACAAATGAATAATTACTTTGAAACAATATTTTAAACAACATGAAAATGACTAAACTGAAGGAACAAATCAAATTTATTTTTTTCTTTAGGAGGGTTTGAAACTGATACTAGCCTTCAGTGGAGAATGCATCTGTCTGTCCACTTGGCAGGTGGATGTCCACTGTTTTCCTTCTCTGCATTTCTCTTGCACCTATTGAGGGCTGTAGCAAGATCACGATATAACACTCATGTTGTGCACGTGGATATAAAGTTGTACTCTGTATTTCTAAGTTTGCTCTCACCAGAGGGTTCTTAGTGGAAAAACAGGCCTTTTTAACATTTGCTTCTTCTGGACGTTGACCTTGGTGCGGGACAGGAGTACCCATCTGTAAGACACAAATATATGAGATATGTTAAAGGCACACATTACATCTTATATATTCCATATCAAGTTTAAACATCAGTTTCCTTCATTTGTCAAATATTTATTGGGTTTCAATTATATATGTGTTATAGGCTCATATGTTAAAATGCTGCCATTTTTTTTTCACAAGGTTAACATGAGAAGGGAAGATTACACGTAATGGAAATGGAAGATGATGTTAACTAAAATGTTTTCAGACTAAAAAGACATTTGGAGACGTCTATTAATCTATTCATAATAAGTACTAAAGACTGAATTCATTTTGCTGATCCAGAGGCTGTTATAAATGATTGAATGATGGAATTTTGTTAGACTATTGCTGATTTCAGACAGAATTTGGAAAGAGTTTTTTGTAATACAGTCTGGATCACGTGAAGCTTGTTGGGTTACATTTAGAGTTAGAAATAATTTTGTCAATCTAGAGATGGGATCAGAGAGTCAGAATTAAAGATGCTGAGGTTTTTGTTGGGTGTGATGAGGATGGACAAGATTAGAAATGAGTATATTATAGGAACAGCTCAGGTTAGACGTTTCGGAGAAAAATTTAGAGAAGCAAGGTTGCATTGGTTTGGACATGTCCAGAGGAGAGACAAGTAGGAGATGGAGCTACCAGTAAAGAGGAAAAGAGGAAGATCAAAGAGGAGGTTTATTGACATGGTATGAGAGTAGGAGAAGATTGGTTTGAAGGAGGAAATTGCAGAGGACAGGAAGAATTGGAAATGGATGATCCGCTGTGGCGACCCCTAAATGGGAGCCGCTGAAAGAAAAAGAAAAAGAAGAAGATGGAATCAGAGAGCATTTTGTTCACCAACAGTCAGAAAAAGAAAGAATTAGATAGAACGGTGAGGATCATATACAATTCTGTTGAGTTTCTGGATCAAATTGAATTTTCTGGACTACACCCTGTACCAGGCAGAAGTCAAACTCAATATCAGACAGAATTTTGTAGGCTATAATTAAGTTCAGATTAAAATATGACAGGCTACAAGTGGGAACAGATTGAGAGTTACAGCTGAGCTCAAAAAGAGTTTTGGGCTGCAGTAAGGAACACATTTTTTCTGGTTCTTCTACAGGATTCTACAGGATTTATGTTTACTAAAGTCTCATTTAGACAAACTTTGGCAGCTGTCAAGTTTAAATTTTGTCAGGCTAAGTTAGAAATGAAGATCCCTGAGCTACAGTCATATGCAGACAGACAGTCAGCTTTAGACTACTCATTTGTCAAGCTATAGACTGTATCAGCTGCTGTTTTCACATCATTTCATCCTCTTATCAGAGCCATCAGCTCATTTACTATTTCTATGTTTTGTGTAAGTGGTGACATGGAATAGCCTCAGTGCCCTAAAGGAATAAGGTGATTCTCTTCTCCAGTGCACAATGCACTGTGGAGTGCAGGGCATCACAAAAACAAGCCAAGCACAAACCTATGCATATTCATCAGCCATCAGCAAATGAGGCCCCAATCAAGAGGCCTAATAGCCAAGCACCTGTTAAAGTCTGATCTGGTTTAACCTCTGATGTGTGAGTGTGGTTTTGCATGTAACAAGCTACAGGTGCAGATTTCATTTGTAGAGGCTAAAATGGTTGTAATGATTGTGCCCTTGGTCCCTCTGCGAGTAGTTACATCAGTAGTCTGTAATGAAAAAGCTTTCAGGTTTATGTTTAAAAGCAATGTTTCACTTTGAGGTTTTCAAAAAAGCAATTTTATTCGTCGCAATGTGCTGCAGAAGTGATCCTTCCATGGAGACATCTGATATCAAAAGCATAAGGTCTGATGTAAAAAGTGAGAAAACTGTGTGTATAATGGAAGGATTTACTCACGATGTAGCTGACTGAAGCTTGGTGCAGTGCAGCTGCCTGCCGCTGCAGGCTCTGTCGCAGGAACATTTCATCTTTGATGGCATGGAAACTACACAGTAAGAAATATTAAGATTCAGTAAATTTAAGATCCAGGCTGTGCTAAATAACAATTTCAAAAACACTGTGCACACAATTTTGCAGAATATCACAAAATATCTGTACTTCTGTCTCAGAATTTCAAACTTCTTTTGCCAAGCTTGACTGATCGAAGAGATTTGCTTTTCCAACCTAAGAAACAGAAATATTGGCAAATAATGATCAGCTGATCTATATAAGTAATGATATTTCAACCGTATCAAACAACCGTTTTCAGACAATATGTGTCATTAAACTACACAATGGGCACCTTTCAATGTGCAGCTTCTGTGACTTCTCGTCGTTCCTCAGTTTCTCCACTTCTTCTGCAAGCTCCTTGTTATTCCAATCCAGCTCCTTGTCTTTTAAAACTGGCTTAAAGAAAAAGTGCAAAGGAAATGCAAAGTTGCTCGTCATTAGGAAATGAATGGGTTATCTATCATCAAGTATTCTAGCCTGATTCATTTGATGGCCATGATTGAAGGGTGGGCTTAAGAGTATGTCACCCAAAAATGGTAATCATGAATGAATGTTGTCTGGCTAGCATAGCCTCATCTGCACATCGTTAGCAAGCTTTTAATCATTATTAATGAAGTTAGCATTAAGTGTCCTCTGAGGCACATATACCTCCACTGGGACAGCTGCTCTCTGAGCTTCTTGGGAATTCAGTTTGGCCTCCTGAGCCAGCAGTTCCCTCGCTTTTTGCCTCTCTTGCTCTGCCAGCCTTTCCTCCTCATACCTCTTCTCAAACACTAGTCCCTGTATGAGATGTAAAGCAAATGTAGAAAGGATTAGTCTCTAAAAAATTTTGATTTAAAAAAGATCCATTTTGATTTGAATAAAGATGCATCAAACCCAAGTTATTGCTAATGAAGTTACACTTCTTACACAAAAAATTGAAAAAGAATTATATTAAATAAATACAAACAATATTAACAACCTTGAATGTTGTCTTTTTTCCATTTTCATGAATGGGGGTGTGTCCTTTAGCGATAGAAAGCATGTGAGTTTGCTGATCTGCTCTACAAGGTCGGAGGCAAATGTGAGATGCAGTTTGACAACGGTTGTTTCTCACTAGCAGCATCAGTCTCATAGCTTCAGCTCCAATGCAAACATAAACAAGCAAACTTCAGATGCTAAACAATGTTTAGGGTAAGGGGAAAATGCCAAACCATTCATTAAGTGTCTTTTACCACTTCCCCTGCCTAGAGCAAAATTTAGAAGCACTAAGCAGCACCAATAATTGCTAAGAGACCTGATCTTTGATTGGTTTCCAAACATGGTTTAAATGAAGGCCTGTACTCTCTGCATCATTATATCACTGGGCACCAACAAAGAGCTGCTCTAAAGCTGGATGTCCACTTTGCGTGGCATGTCCAATCATGGCCTGCCAAGGCTTTAAGCGGTGTCATGTTGCCTGATTGAGTGCATACGCTCGGATGGGTGTGAAGGTCGGGTCACTTTGGGTCATCTTGGACATCTCACCACCATATAGGCCAGAGGGGCAGAGGAAGGCCTTTCGGCCATCTCAGAGTGCAAGTGGGTGCTGAATGTGTTGTTAGTCTAACCCAACACAGAAAGGGTGTCAGCCTGTGCTTTTTTGAGGGTTTTGTTTTGTTTTGTTTCTTGCAAAGAAGAAAAAGAGTGAAAGGAAGAGTGTTTAAAGGCCCATTGTGTGATGAAGGGAGTGGGCGTTGATGTTTGTTTGCAGTAATAAAACAGTGGACAGGGTGAGCTAGGCTGATAGACTGGGTATTGACAACAGACGCTAATGAAGACACGAAGCCATCAGCTCTTTTAATCCCAAGCCAATCAATGTAGAAAGGATGCACTCAATTACTGCTTGTTTATGTACCTAAATGTATATAACCCACCTTGTTTAGACTGCTGTAAAGACACTGCTGGGCTGGAATTTGAACGTGCAAGTTTTATATTGCCACTAAACATTTGGTAATGACAATGACACGTTTTTTTTAAACAAATCTATGGAGAAAGAAAAGCATTCACAGATTTAAGGCTAAACATGTTAAAGCTGAAAGTTAAGCCCCCAGACAAAAAAAAAAAAACAGTGTCATCCTCATCTGCAGTACTTTTGTTTTGATGGATCATGTTAAAGTCTTCATTTACTACAGCAACTTTCTGTAATATCACTATTTCTACATTTTTATCTACCCTATACCATTATCAGTGTATCTCCATGCTGAATCTGTATTTCGTCCCAGATCAGTAAAATGTCTGGTTAAGACTCAATCTGAGCATTCCAAGGTATGAAAAAAAAAAGCAAAAAAGGGAGGCAAAAAAATAGACAAGAGTGCTGCACATGTTTCCATAATGGCCGGCCACTACAGTGCGGAGGCTCCTTTATGAAGTGGACTTTAAACGGGGCCTATTGTCCGGTCCCTTTTCAGCAGAGCCCCACACCCACTCCAGCGTGTCAGCGTGTGTTGGGTCAGCTGCCTGCCACATTCCAGCCGCACCCAGCACCACGGAGAGAGCCACTAACGCTAACTCTGTGTGGTCACTATAAACATAGAGACATCTTACCAATAATCAGCCCTCCCCCATCTGTCCTTTAGCTACCCAGTACTGTGACAAGGCATGAATGGGAGGCAGAGATGAGGGAGGCTACAAATGCTTAACATGTGGGCTCCTCTGATAGCGGATGCTAAACAAACCTTATAGATAACGTTATATTTTATCAAGAGCATTATTTGATAAGAAAAGGAAATGGTAGCTTTCCATTCAAGAAACTGTATGAGAATAATGGCAAATCGACTTGACAAATAATGAATTCAATACATTTGAGGACTAGTGTGTAGTGTCTCAGAGTTATATAAACATTTGTTGTGCACTTGTTCCAAATAAGATTGCCATCATTGAATAATGTTTTACTCCATGCACATGAATGTCCATGCTGTAGCTACGGCTGAACCTTCAGGCAAACCTTCCCAGAAATGTAACAACTCATCGGCGTGCAACAGACTGTGATTTTTCCACTTGGAAACATCACCTTTCCAGCTGCTCCATCTCTGCCATTTTCAGACTGAGCTCAACATGTAGTAGATGCTACTAAGCATATATTTCAAATATTTTTGAATTTTTGCACACAGATTTGTTGATTTTGCTGCTCTCCTACCATTCATCTCGCATCAGTTGCGCACAGTATGCCTTCGGATATTACATAGGGTGTAATAGAGAAATGTTTTGCCATTATAAACATTATAAACTAAAAAATAAGAAAAATTTTCAGCAGTAGGCAAATTAAATGTTAAATGTGCAAACAACATAGTCACAGCAGACACAACAGAGTTAAAAATGATGTCAAGTCATTACATATTCCTGTGGGCCATTATGATTTCTGGCTACATTCAGTTTGTATGTGTAAAAAGAAAAAAAAGCCTGCTGTATTTAAGCTAAAGAGCAACAATTGTGAAGTTACAGCAACTGGGCTTTATCCTGCACTACAATGGATGGTTTGATGGGTCAAAGAAAGGAAATCCTCTAACAGTTTAAGACATTACTGGTATTAATGTAATATAATATATTAATATAATGTAATTAATGAATATATTAATAAAACAATAATTTAACAAAGTAATTTAACAGGTAGTTACAGAATAATGTCTGTATTACCAATTTTGGTTAAGAAAAAGTATATGCACACTTATTAACACTAGTTGGATGTTTAAAGTGAAGCAGCAAGTTTAGAAAGTCTTGCTGTTAATGAGATGGGAGAGGAAATGCCAGGGGTGATGTTGATGGATGTGAGTTCTTGTGGATGCAAGTTGTATTTTAACTTGGGGCTCATGGCTCAGATCAATACGGCTGAGAAGCGGAGTGTGCACCTTATCCGCTCTCTTTGCTTTACCACTCCGATGTCTGCACTGATGGCTAGACTGTCCTTCGCCCGAGAGGTCAGGACCTGCAAAACAGCTCTGGGCCAGGCCAAGTTTGAAATGTGTCGGTTCAAAAGTGGACACAATAGGAGTATAGCTTTTTGAACTCAAAGTGATTGGTTTTGATTGCATTCTGATTCTTTAAAAATTGAATAAAATATTCATTTTTCAAATTTTGCTAATTTGTACTTGTAATGCATTTTAAATACATTAAAGAGAGTGGAGGAACTATCTACATACTATTTACATACACAAGGCTTTTTACCTTGGAGAGCTGTATCTTGTCGTGGGTCAAGAGGCCAAGACAACCAAACAATACATAATGTGCAAATGAAAAGGTGGGTAGGCATGTGCTTTACATTAAAATCTTCTTCATAACTTTGCATTAGGTGCATTTAGGTACTAAAACATTTATTTTAAAAAGAGTTTTTAAATGAAAGTTAATAAATTTATTTATGCTATAAACATTTTTTTATCTCTCACATTGGGTGTAGTGTCATAGTGCAATTCCATGACACAACTAAACATTTTTGCACATCTACCACACAACCACTACTAGCTGTCATACTCACCATCTTTTGGTAGGAGCTTGTGAAAGACTCAATCTCTTTCTCTTTTTCTTGTTTAAGCTGAGCGATCTACAAATGAAAGTGAAGCATTAAGAAATTTGGTTGTAAAACAAGTTTTAAACATAAAACTGATATCATGATAATGCCCTTTCTACAGAAATCTAGATTAAATACAATGAATGAATGAATACAGTGTGCTCAGAGTCTTTAGTGGTTTGCAAGCTATTATGCATGTTTAAGTCGGTGTGTGTTTTTGTGAGTGACGCACAGTGGAACTGTAGGTCCCCTAGGGCAGCTGTGGGAGGACAGGGTGACATGAGTGTAAAGAGTGGGTGTGACCCCATATTGGCACACTGTGACTGGTTAAACCTGCCCAGAATCTCAAATGATCCTTAAAACAATCAAAAAAACTACCCCTGATTCTCAAACTGGCAGTATCCAGCGCTCTCTTGTGTGTAAATTATCCAAAACAGTGCCTCATGCTGTGTGTGAGTAAATATTTGAAAAGGCAAAAGCACTACTCATCTATTCTATTAATCTTCTTCAAGAAGGCTTATGCAGTCATGACACTTTTTCCAAAGAAAAGCAACCCATCATCTGCTTAATTATCCAAAAACTGTAATAATCTAAAATAAGCTTTCATTAATACATCCATTATAACATTATTATGCTCAATGAAAAAGGTCAGTCATAAGAATGGCATGTGTATGTTTGGGCGATTACTAGATCTAATGCCTTTCTCTTCTTCGGTATCATTTAAGAAAGCTTTCAGTTTAGAAATATTCACAGGTCTTGCCTGCACAGCCTACTCTAGGGTGATGGTGGTCTAATGGTGGGATACTTGCCTATGGGACCATAAGGTTGCAGGTTTGAATCCAACCTCCAGCCCCATCACCATTAGGTTCCTGAGCAAAACTATTAACCCTGAGTTGCTCCAGGGGGGACTGTCCCTGTAATTAGGACATGGAAGTCGCTCTGGATAAGATCATCTGCATAAATAAAATTTACCTTAAACTACATTTAAATTCTAAACTAGCTTTTAGAATTACCTTCACTGTCCCTAGATATTTACATTTACATTTACGGCATTTAGCAGACGCTCTTATCCAGAGCGACTTACATGTCCTAATTACAGTGACAGTCCCCCTGCAGCAACTCAGGGTTAAGGGTCTTGCTCAGGGACCCAGTGGTGATAGTGTCAGAGGTGGGATTTGAACCTGGGACCGCCACCCTATATTGACATTACATTTATGACCCAGTGATGGTAGTGCCAGAGGTGGAATTCAAAGCTGGGACCTATTGAGCCATTGGTTCATAGGCAAGTACCCTACCACTAGACCACCACCACCCTCACTTTACCCTAACTTGAGTGTACTTGGTTGGCTTAGGTAGACTTGGTCGATTTAGGTAGGTGGAATGTATTATAGTAACATCAGAACATTGGGGTGCTGCGTGGTCTATTGGTAGGATACTCCCCTACAGACCAAGAAGTCCCAGGTTTGAATCCTACCTCCAGCACTACCACCATTGGGTTCCTGAGCAAGACCCTTAACCCCAAGTTGCTCCAGGGGGGACTGTCCTTGTAGTTAAGAAATGTAAGTCACTCTGGATAAGAGCGTCAGCTAAATGCCGTAAATGTAGATGTAACATTGCCTAGTAAATTAAAAACACATTGACTAAAAATACTAAATAAATAAATATGACCGTTCTTGTCATTGTGAAACATGGCACAGCACGGGGATGGTACCTTGTTCAAGGGCACCTCAGGGCAACCTACTGGTAAGCAATTTGAACCCCCAGCCTTCCTATCTGGGGGCCAACTCCCTAACCACTGGGGCACCATACATACTAGTAAAACTAGTAAAACTGACTCCGTCTACATGTTTTCTTCTAATAGTGCATCTTGCACTATCCCTTCTTCAGGTAAGTGAAGTACACCTGGCAATCAACATGACTGGTTATAAAATAATTACAATGAAGAGACTTAAAGATTAAAAGCACAAAGTGATATAAATACACACTAGATAAAACAGAGAGAACACATACAGAGACAGACTTTGGAAGGCATAATAAATCCATATTCTTAACAGTTGGCAAGGTGTAATTTTATAAAATTGTTTTTCCCTTTTTACTCCAAATATACATGTGATGTTCATTTTTATTTATGAATTGCTTTCTGTATCACATACTTACTTTTATAATTTCATTAGGTAACAACCTTCAAAATACCTCTGGCCTATCTAGGTATTGTTCTGTTGTTCAGAACCAAATGTAATAGGAGATTTTAAACCTAATTCTTAACTTAATCCTGATCCTATTTAAAAATAAATTTCAGTAAGCTCTAAAAATATAACTTTAGTAAGGACTGTCAGGACTGTCGCCCTTGTTTTTCTCCTGTTTCACTGTTTTGTCCAGCTGTAGAAAACTAAATACAAATGCACTTGCACATTTGTCTGCAGTGATGGAGCTTTTCAGCTGTCAGCTGGTGTTGCTTTAGACCAGTGGACAGCCAGTTCATTCTTAGGGTTTTTCACAGAGGCCAAGTGAACACCCAGCTGAGCCTCACTGGTCCTAGAGCACCCCCCACCCAACACACATACACATCTCCCCACCCAGTTCTGTGGCCACTGCAACACATTTACTGCTCCATTGATCAAAGTCACCAAAAATAAAGTGGAGCAGAGAAAAAAAACACTTCATCTTTTTCCTTTTTTTCACATTTTTATGCATAACCTCAGCAGTAGACCTTCACATTGAGTTTGTGAGGTCTGGCACAAAAGGACAATTCAACAAAAGGTGGGTCGGAGTGAATAGGTGGCATGCTGGACTTCTACACTAAATATGGATAATCCCTTTCATTGCTGATTGAAACAACATTAAGGATGTCTTTATTGGTCTTTTTTATATCCTGGGATTGTGCACAGAGGATTTTTTAGATACCACCTGCTCCCCCATCATTAACCTCTGTTCTCATCTTTATAGGGTGTGGAACAGACAGGAGAACATTAATGACTTTCCATCTGAGGTAACTTTCTCTTTCCTACTACTCTGGGAAATGTACACATATGAGTTAATGCGGAAATCTAGGCATTTTCTGGAAGTTAAAAACTGAATATGAAGTTGAAATTTTATTAAAATAGAAATAAAAATTAGAAACTAAACCACAAAATAACAATTTTATAAATGTTATTATAAATTACTAATATATAATTTTAGTAATTAATATTAAATGGACAAATGTTTGCCTTTTAGTTAATTAATCTCTGAATCTAAATGCTGATTTTTTTTTTAATTGAAGTTTAAAAATCATTTTAATTTTGTGCAATTTCTTGAACTTAACTCCAGGATGCTCCTCTTGAGCTCTTAAAATATTTTGGCTGTCATGAGGTATTAACTCCATTTCTCTAAATCTTGAATTTCAGTGCTGGTGCAAAATACTGTAACATTAACAATAAGAAACCCTTTCTACAAGCAGAATGAAAATTAGCTCCAATTGGGAAAGGTTAATATGAAAAAAATATTACAATGTGACTTTTTCTTAATATTTCTTTATTTCTTTATTTGTTTCTCAATTACATTTAGAATTTAACTATGAATTGATGCCCTGTTGTAGAGCAGCATGTGCCTCTACACTCAGTGTGGAGTATGGCTCTTGACTCTGAGCTGTGTTTAATATGAGCGTTTGATTGCTGGGTAAACTGTGCCAGCTTGGAGAAGGCCCTCGCTGCTTGTTTCCCAGCAACCCCTGCCAGGTCAGGGGGAGACTTTTAACCCCCTGGCTTCTGTGTGGCCAAAATTCAAAAGCTTCATAGAGAACAGCACACCCTTTCACTCACCCTTCTGCGTTCATATTTTAATTTCAGTCATTGTGAGGCAAGGAAATTCACTTAGCTGCACATGATGCCTGGCAATCACCCATCATTTTAACACAGTATTATATGCAGTAACTAGGATTTAAGTTAATTTTGGGGTAGCATGAACACTTGCTTTTTTAACATGTTGCCAAAGAGCTGCTTTGTGTCCCTCCGGTAGCATTTAAATGGTGATGAATTAACATCATCTATTAATCCCGTGATCATATAAAGTCTTAGTTCATATAAAGGGTGGACAATATAGAGTAAAGGCTATTAGCATGGTGCATAGTGAGCATCGTCAAACAACATTATGATGTTTCATAGCCATATGCAAACACCCCAGTTTAATAAGTTAATTAACCCACACTTTGCATGGAAAATATATGACATTTTAAACAAATGCTATTGCAGAATTTGACACATTTGAAAAAATAGAAACATGCAATCAAAGTTTATTTAACCAACATGGGAAATTCACCAAATGACCAGTAGTTGTGTATTAAAACACACAGAAAACAGTGTTTTGTCTGCTAAGGTGTGTGCCAAAAGTTGTGATCAAACAACTTTTCCACCCTTAGCCTGTATATGGGCTTTATTCATTCACAAATTCATTCATTCATTCATTCATTCATTCATTCATTCATTCGTTCATTCATTCGTTTGTTCATTCATTTCCTGTTTTAATGCAAGTGACAAAATAACTTGAATACTCTCATTTCATACTAGGTGCTGAATGATTATAGTAGTTATTGAATAAAAGTTATTGAAAAAATGTATTTGCATAAAATGAAATGGTGAAAACTTCTGGTGACTCGGTGACAGAAGTGATCAATAGCCTCTGCAAAGCAAAGAGCAGTGGGTGCAGCATCACACAAGGCTGCAGTAATCTAACTGCTGGCATGATGCCATTTTTAACACCACGTAGGGCTATGATCAGACACGCACGTAACCTTTACAGCAGCAGTAAAAGATAAACCAGGCTATATAATGTATCCAAGTGTTATTTCACAGTGTTTTACCAATAAGGACATGCTACCCTGGCAGCCCCCGTGCTGCCCATACTTGATAAGATGCACAGCAATAAAGCGATTTAGCCAGGGCTCTCTCACCCACCAGTTGCTCACCAGTGGCAGAGGTTTGGTTCCACACTCTGTTGGCATGCCCCCCTGCGTTAGCACACACAACAGCACAGCAATCTGAAGGGGAAGACATTAGCCTCACCTTAACCTGACATATGCTCCCATATTTGTCCAAGTGAACACACAGCAAACATTTCTGGTCGGGAGAGGGGGCGTCGTGGGGGCAATACGAGATTAGGAAGGTGTCTGAGGGCTGTTAGCTGGTAACCTGCTGTGGTGTACCTAAACAAAAAGTAAAAACTTTCTGATAGTAAAATCTATCTTCTTACCTGTTTTTTCCACATTTCTTTCTCAAGGTCCAACTGCACTTTTAGTTGGTCTTTTTCATTGGCCAGCTGAAAGAGATTCAAAGTAAAGGATAAATCAAACAAACAATTATTGTAAACTTATTTAGCTGCTGTTTTTTGTCATTAGTAAAAGGCACTCATTTTTTATACTATTTGGCTAGACTAATAATAAATATTTGAAAAAAATTACATGATAAATAATTAACAATTCATTGTTATGCATTTTGTATTTTAAGGATTCTTTTTCTGTTCAAAGAAAAAAGCATGACTTCAATAAAGGGATTATTTTGGAGATATGAGAGATTTGCACTTCATGATACATCCTTGATTTGGTGAGTCGTAATAATTGGTAAGAGAGAGTGATAATTACCTTTTGCAGGGATTTTTTGTCACCTTCTGCCTCAGACTTCAGCTGTGAAACATTCAAGGCTAGTGCCAGTGCAGAGAAACACAGGTTAGTCAGGTTAGTAGCTTTGTGTCTCTTAAAAGGTAACATGCCTGAAACTCATTTACTTTAAGAAAGCTATGCACGTAATTTAATTCAAAATTTTGGAAGATTTATATTGGTTCAGTTCTGACTTAGTTATGAGTAAAATAAATGAACAAATACTGTCACAAGGTGTTAAAAAGAAGGCACAGATGCTTCTATTTTAACCACAAGGAGGAGATCAGCATAATAAAGAGACGTCTAGGCGTAGAGTGGACACAAGGTCCAGTGTCTTTGTTTTCTTGCTCAGTTTCAGGTCAGTGGATACTGCAAATCTGAATGGCTTGGTTTGTCCAAACCTACTGACAGGCTCTTGACCCGAAGCATTGGTCCCTTGGACATCCTCTCGCACGTGCTACCAACTCTGACCACTGGGTTCAAGGGCCAAGTGTGTTTGCACTATGTGTGCTTGTGTCTTTTTCTTTCCATTTCCACACATTAAAACCTGACAGTACTTAAGGTTAGTCACAGCCAATGCAAAAGTCTTTAACAGGTGGCTTTTTCAATAGAAATGTGTCAAAGGAGCTCATGTTCAAGAAAACTAACAACTTGGCATACTTAGGGTCAGATAAAGTCTGTGACATTCAGACGCAATCAAAATATTCCCCAGGGGAAAATATTCAGATGGTTACCAAAGTTACATAAGCAACGAGTGAACATCAAACACTACGAGAGATAAAGAGCTGACCCTTGAAAATACACCTGTCTCATGTTTACTTGCTTCTCACAGGCACTGTTCACTGCAGGATCATAGCCATGATCTGACAAGTATTCTCAAACATTGCATTCTGATCACGGACTGACGCTCGAGGGAAAGATAAGGGTAGGATGCATTTGTATTTATTCCAAAAAATGCTTCCTTGTGAGTTGACTTCCACAGCACCTGTTCTTTTAATAGCCGAGTTATAAAGAGCTATGATGGTTTATGATGGTTTTATGATGGTATTAATTATTACAAATTATTAATATCCAACCTGTAAGTAATATTGATCTATACCAGTGGAACAATTATAACATATGTAGATTATATGGCTGGTTTTCTGCACAATATATTTTCTATATATTTCCCATCCTACATTTTCCATTACTTGTTATCTCCACAATTTTAGGGCACCAAACATGTTGGCATATTTTGATGACACAATTACTTTGCTGAATTTTACAAAAAATAAAATGTGATTTGTGACACATTTAACATGTCACATTTGTCATGTTTTATCAGCAAATAAGTAGAAATTGTGCCAAGAAATGTGCAGAAATATGCCTTTATTTCCTGTAGAAGCTTATATGTACTTAGAAAACCAACATTACTTGCCAAAGTGATCAGGGGTATGGAAATGTCATTATAAACTGTGAAAGTGATACACGTGGTATTCAACTTTACCCAAATCCTTTAGACTCTGATCTTTGGCCTCTAGAGCTTGTCGAATTTGCTCCATTTTAAGGTGCAAGGCATTGACGTCATCTTTGAGTTTGCCATTCTCCATCCTCAGCCATTCTTTCTCCAGATCATCTGCTGGCTCAGAGCTGATCTGAAACAAAAACGACACAAGGCCTTTTTCATTTCACTGTGCCAAACAAAAGACACGCCATTCAAGCTGCGTGGCAAATATGACAAAGCCATCAGACAACTTTTTGCCTCCTACCATTTCCCCCTGAATAACAAAAAGAGAGACACACAAAAAAAGAATACAGGCCCAGAGGAGGGCATTTCTTTTTATTTTTTCTCTTTTTTCCCTCTGAGCATGGAAAAAAGAAGGCAGTTACACTACATGCAAAGATTATAATTCATGAGGACATTTTCCTTTATAGACAGGAATAATCAAATATGCATATCAAATTGTGTGGGTGTCCTTGTCATTCAGGTCAATTTATTATGAGGGTTCAAGGAGGCAGCTGAAGATTTTTTTCTGGACACTGCAGTGAGTCTAGCACTAGGGCCACACTGCTTGATCAAATACAGCGTTGAGAATTTTTTGCTGCATATTGTCCATTTTAAGGCATCCCATCATTGCATACCAAATCAAATTTAAACATTTTTGCCTTTATCCAAAATAATCCCCCAAAACTTGTATCCAAATGATGCTTCTTTAGTTCTGAACTGCCAAACCCTAGAATCAAACAATCAAATAGTCCAAATCCTTTCCAGAAATATGGCCACAAAAAAGGCTTGGATGGGGTTTGAGAAGGTGTAGTGAGGTCCAGCTGGGTCAGGTGTTAAACTAAAAAGAAACATGTACTTTGAGCTAAAGGGCTACATCTAAGGCTTACATTATTTGAGAAATGAGACATTGTCACTAATTTACCTTGTATCATTCTTAAACTTTAATATATGTTGAAAATCTTTAGACTATTTCTTTTGGTCCCTTAATCATAAAATGTTCACACAACTTTAAGGGCAGCAGGAGTAAGGAGGTTTTGCATATGACAGTGGCAATATTTTATTCATGTGGAAATGCTGTACACAATAGAATTTAGTCCGTTTAACTCATTACTTTATTCTTCAGTATGCAACTAATGAGAGCTGCCCGTAGTTCTGCCAGGCTGGGACGAAGGGGTGGGTGTTTTGGTGGGGGAACCCCAGGGGGTCTGCCGTGAGCACCATTTCTAGGGGTGGGGGGCTTGTTGTCTTTGTGCTTCCCCCTTGGCCACGGAGCTGCCAGTGTCACCAGGATCACATCACACGTCGGCCTGCTCGAGTCCGCAGACTGAGAGCTGCATGGAGTCCATCAGGTTGCTGTGATGTCCACACAGTGGGTCCTCCACCATCACCACCATTCAGGCCCCGCACATTAACGCGCCTTTTGCATGCCTGTCACACTTAGGACCGTACAGCCGTTCAAAGGCTTTCAATGCTTCAAGAGATTTTTTTCTGCCTCTCTCTCTCTTGTTTTGTCTCTTGGCCTGTCTTTCTCTTTTTCTCTCTCTCTCCCTCCTGACTTCATTCATAAGGAAAGCAGACAGTAGGCTGTATACAGCATTAAACAAGATGCCTTCCAGTGATGCTGTGACACAAAGTACTCAGCCAGTCCTTGGGAGTTCAGCTCTTACACATCTTAGTTCAACTGAGTTAAACTTGATCAGCAGTGTAAGTCCTCTAAATGTCATAATTTTCCTCAATCCATTTTTTACTGTAATGTCGACCATCTCTCATATTGTTGAGTTCACACTGACAACAATTACAGAAGATTTCATTGTCAGTTCCTGAACTCATATTTATGTGCAAGACTAAAACAATGCAAATCGCAGGCTGATTAAGGCTGATCATAATACTGATTGGAAGGTCCAAAAAATGATACCTATCATTAGATCAGACATTATAATAATGAAAGGATGAGATAAAATTTTCACATTTCCATCCTCTAATATCAAGCAAAGAGAACAAGCACAACTGCATCAGTAGACGACTTGATGGAAAAAGAAAAAAGAAAAAAGAAAAGAAAGTGACAACCCTTGTCATTGCGAGGTCACAGCACTGCACACCATGAACCACAACGAAATTGGACCTCTGCTTTTAACCCATGCACACAAACACCGTGCAGCAGTGGGCAGCTATTGAAAGCTCCCGGGGAGCAGTGACGGGGACGGTACCTTGCTCAGGGGTACCTCAGGGCATCCTACTTGTGAGGGAATCAAACCCACAATCTTCCAATGCAGGGCCAACTCCCTAACCTCTAGGCCACCGCTGCCCCGGTGGGCACACTACCAGAAGAAAAGATTTTTACAGAGACATAGGCAAACTGGAGAGACAAAGAGACTAAACATTTTATTAATGAGGGCTGAAGCTGAATCATCAGGGAAGTTCAAGGTGAGCAAGAGGATTGGTTGTCTATGGTCAAATTTTAAACCAGCTATGTGACTGGATCATACCTGGACTCCAGAATGTTCTAACTGGGTGCCAATCTTTGATTAAGCTGCATGAACTATATTCAACATGTGAGATGTCTTCTGTCACAGAACAACACATGCTGTATGCTACATGTGTCAAAGGGTAACTCCAGAAACTTTCTGGACCTTATTCTCACAACATTGTTAGCAGTTGTTCAGAAAGCAGCTTAAGCACATGTTTATTGTTACCTTTTCATGGTGCTGTTCTTTGCAATGCAAAAATAAAGAGCTTCTATTTTTTTGTTTGTTTGTTTCAGATTGTTTCATCAGTAAAGTGGATGCTAAAGATTTGCTTTCATTTAGAAAGGAAAAATACAAGTTTTAAGAGTTTGTAGCATTTCATTATGGTTAGAACTAAACAGTGTGGACAGCACTTCTCCAGGATCCTTGTTCTAGGAATTGTGCACCCTGCCAGCTTTGGATTAGTCCCAGATAGTGGACATATACAGACAGAATATCCATGCAAGAGTCTTCACAACTACTGAAATGCTCAGATTTCTAGCAAAAGTAACTGAGCCAGATCTTATCTTGCATATGGCTGGCAGTTGTTTATCCCAGATTAACCCCATCAGGGAGGGGGCCATGTGTTTGACAAGCTGATGCCTGGACTCTCTGACTGTGACAGTGATAATGTACAGGTCACGGATGACAGGACTAAGCTTATCCAGCCTGTTCTGCTAACTTAACATGGGCATCAGAGCCTGTAGCATGGCTCTGGGCAACAGCGGCAGCAGATGACTCCAGTACCGGGTGGTCAGCACTAAAATTTGTTCATCCATATCATCTCCCACTTAATCTTAATCTGCCCCTCAATTACTCAACTGTTAATCCTAAATTACCTTACTCAGCAGAGGTGTAGTTGATATGAAAATGCAATCTTTGATACAGAAAGAAAATTTTATGAAATTTTATCTCGAGCACATTTTGCCCAGGCGTGTTAATATTCATAAAATACAACACTGTAGCAGTATTTTGTCGATCTGATTAAGCCCTCTAAGCTTGACAACATAGCATTTTGCCTTATCACGCAACCTGACTCAGAAACCATTCAGTGACATTCAGATTAAATGCAAGGCCTAAAATGACCAATAAGTGGTCAATGATGCTGAACCACTATTCCCTGCCTTATCTCTACATCCTTCACCTCTGGCTCCACCCTCTGCTGTGAAGCAGAACTACAGGTGATCAGTCATGCATCTTAGCCATGGGAGTGTGAGGACTCATTAGCACAGAGAACAAAGCTTGTCCTCCAATGAGCTGCACTTAGCTCTTACCCACTGAGTGGCTGCGGCTTTTCTATGGCTGCTCTAACCTGCCATCTGCCTACACCAGCAGCCACTCTCTCCGGCCGGACTGAACTCAAACACTATGAGAAGAAGAGAAGAAGAGAGAGGGAGAGAGAGAGAGAGAGAGAGAGAGAGAGAGAGAGAGAGGCTGCTTTGACACCTTATGACTCACTCATGTTGTTTTGTAAGCTCATTCACAAAAGCATATGGGACTGAAATTGATTTCTCTACAACACAACAACCTGATAATTATCTGATAATCCTGAGATCCAGAGTGGCCTTCCAATCAAGGAAAAGTAAGCTTTTAAAATGTAATTAGCTGCCCCTAGGTCAATAATAACACATAACAGGCTATATGTAATAGAAATATACTGAAGGCATTCATGCTGGAGACTTTTGTTGGACATGTCACCTGCTGAAAAGGCATAAATCATGAAAACTAACTTTTGCAATATACCAAATATATTTTTTATTCATTTGGACTATTTCTAATAAAAGTTTATTATAAGACGTGTTGTTTCTACCCAATCAAGAGTTGACTGCATGTCTGTTCAAAGTTCAAACCATCTAAAAATACTTTTTGTTCTGTTTACAGAGACCCTTTTTAGTCATTTGATTCCTGCAGTCTACAATCCCATGCCTGTAAATACTGCATTAGTGTACCTCCAGCAGCGCTTTCTCCTCATACTCCCTCAGACGATTGTTCAGGCTCTCGATTTTAAAGTCCTTCTCCTGGAGCTGATTTAAAAGTTCTTGCACTCGTCCTGTGTCAACATCAAAAACACCCCCATCCTTCATGCAGTGAGAGAGATGGGCAGAAACATATTAGTAATGGTTCCAGAAATAGGAATAACTTAATTACCATGACTAAAGATAGATTAAAGGGTCTGTATTATACATGTTTGCATTTTTTTTATGTGCTTTTGTGACATTTTTGTGGTTATATGAGTCATCATTTATTTAACATGACCATTTTCAACCTCTCTTTATCATACATGACAAAGGACTGATTCTGGAATATAAAAAATAACATCTGATCTGTCTGCTTAAACTGCAATGGCAATATGAATGGACGGACTAAACCTTTTCTTTTTTTTCTTTCATTTAATACTGAGAGAAGATTGATTTTTTCAAGATATGGGCCATTTAAATGAACCCATATTCTTTCACATACCCTATAGGTGGCTTTGATGACTTCTATTGCATCAGCCAACTGTTGTCGATAACTGTTCCGCAGGACAATTACTTTCTAAAAAAAAGGACAAACATCAAAAAGAACATCTAATTCTTTGCAATAAATAACCACTTAAAGATGCAAATGTGGACTTTCATGCCTTTTTAATTACTTATAATCATTTCATTACATTGAGACAGCAGCAGTGTGCACAGCAAACCTCTTTGTAGTGGTTCTCAAAAGCTTTGACTTTGTAATTAATTCTGGTATAGAAAGTCTCTGCCTCTTGCTGCAGTCTGGACTCATACTGGGCCTCAATAAACTTCACTTTCACTGGAATCTCTTTTTTCAGCAACTCCATCTCCTAAAAGGAATAAATAAACAGATGCATAAAACTGAATGAAAATATAAATAAGAAATCCTATGCTATCTGTATGTAAAGTTATCTAGCACCTATGTCTTGTACATGAAGGGGGAATAAGATAATGTTTTATAATAATCATATTATATTACTCCTTGCAGTTTTGATTGTTAAATTGCTGCAACATGAAAATGAAGAATGACCAATCACAGTGTTTTCAACACGTTTTGAGCATCCTGACTAACAGTTGCAGATGAGTGTCTCCTTGGATATTTTGACTAATCAAGGCAGATGTAATTCCATTGAATTACAAATGACTAAAATCCCACTGTTTGGGACAAAATTAAAGAAACCATCCATTTTTGATTTGTGTGTTTAAATAAATTCCAACTGCATGATGCAGTAACATAATTTTACTAGTAAAGTGAGCTGAAATCATAAATAGCCTTGGTCAGCACTGCCTAAACATAAACATGAGCATAAACATGAGGTATTATGTGCATAAGAAGGCCCTCATTCAGCTGCAAGCCTGCCAATCAATTTGTTTAACTCTGCAGGCAGGAGCAGTGATGAACGCGGCTGCTTCAGGCACTCTTCTGGGGCACAAAGCCACCATATGCCCTCTCAGCAGGCGTCCCAGGGCAGCCCACAGACCAGCCACTCACCACCACAGACAGAGGAATCCTCCAGCAAGTGGGATAAAAGGCCGGCAGCATGAATGAACTTGCAGAGCAAATCCAACGGAATGCAATGACACTCAGTGTCAACATTCACCGGCCTCATCTAAATACTGAGGCAAGCCTGCATTCAAACAGAGATAATGCTTAGAAGCTGTCATGATTTATGGGGATGTATTGTGGAAAAAAAAAAACGTATGATATTAAGTAGGGGCCATAATCAAGAGGATGTGCGATACAAGTACTATACAAGTAGTTGACATTCTTTCTCTTAAAGTCGGGGTCATGGCAGTATGACCCACGAAATCAAATACAGTTTTATTTTATGACGTGATAATATTTATCATAAATACTGATGAATTCATCCGTTAAAATCTACAAGAGATAAAAGCAGAATAAAATTATAAAATAGTTAAGAAAAAAACTGATCTGTACTACATCTGTACCATCTGAGTTTATGAAAATCTTTAAAGAAAAAGACCTCAGTCTTTGATTGGGTTAATTATGATATCAAAAGACACTGCAGAGCCAAAAAAGCAAAACCGGCCCTGCGTTAGACCACAGTGTTGAAAATTAATCACATTATGGTGCCAAAAAAACTATGATAGCGCCACAAGCATTAAAAGGATTAGTGTATCAAAACCACAAAAATTATAATAAAATATTGCAAGAAAGGAAGAAATTGACCCGACTGTTAATATGCAGTTTTAATTTTAAAGGGTGACACTAATGGCTGCTGTTTAGAGCCTCGCAACAGTTTCTCTTAATCTGTTCATTTTATGTATGCTGGCCAGAAACAGGCATGATTTCTACAGAGTGCTCAGATAAATATACTGTGGTTTCATTTTTGTGATGACATTATTGTCAGCACTGATGTGAAGCAGCCTCGCTCTATGCTTGGGCACTGAGTATATTTATAAGACATGTGCTTGACCACTTCAGTGTTATTGCTCTACTAGATAATAAAAAGGCTGTGCTTTTGCCCTTTGTGTGCAAGATCACAAATTAATCTAGTGAAACAGCAAAGAGACAGAAAAGACACTTGAACTTCCATGGAGTAAAAGTCAGTCACCTTTACAAGTGCTGCCATTTCATCTGAAAGGCACTTGACCAACAGCAGTTCGGACACATCCGTCTGGACACAGGCATCTTGACCAAAGAAGCCCGCCCTCAGCTGATTCCCCAGAGAATACCTGAATAAGAAAAAGGATGTTAACACAGTACAGGACAGCGGGCACACAGTCCACACTTAATGCACATAATAACAAGCCCATGAAAGGCAGGGGACATCAGCACATCTTCATCAGCAATAGATAGATAGATAGATAGATAGGTAGATAGATAGATAGATAGATAGATAGATAGATAGATAGATAGATAGATAGATAGATAGATAGATAGATAGATAGATAGATAGATAGATAGATAGGTAAGTCAATAGATAGATAGATAGACAGACAGACAGGTAGATAGATAAGTCAATAGATAGATAGACAGATAGATAGATAGACAGACAAACAGACAGATAGACAGATAAGTCAATAGATAGATAGATAGATAGAAAGATAGATAGATAGACAGACAGACAAACAGACAGAAAGAAAGACAGGTAGACAGATAAGTCAATAGATAGATAGATAGATAGATAGATAGATAGGTAAGTCAATAGATAGATAGACAGACAGACAGACAGGTAGATAGATAAGTCAATAGATAGATAGACAGATAGATAGATAGACAGACAAACAGACAGATAGACAGATAAGTCAATAGATAGATAGATAGATAGATAGATAGATAGATGAACAAAGAGACAGACAGAGAGATCGATAGATAGATATAAACATGTGTACATACATGCATATATTCTTAGGTACTTAACTGATCCTGAAGGACATTCAGAATTTATAAGAGTAAATATATAATAAATATATAATACATCTTAAAAGATGTAAATATTCAGTTATTATACTACACAAAAAGCAATATTATGCAAAAAGTACTTTATTTAATGATACACAACAGAAGCTGAAGTGAAAGTGAAAGTGTGAAATGTGCAATATATTATATATTTTCTGCAATTTACTGAAGCTGCAATACATCATCAGTAGGACTGGAAACAGACAGATATGAGGTTATATAACTTGCTTGAAGCAGTGAAGAAATACATGCAGGTGATTATAGATCAGGCTGATAGTTACTGTTTACTGATTTAATCTACTCAACACGCCAAAAACAGTTTGACAGTTTATTTATTTATTTAGTTTTGCAATAACAAGGTGATTCCCTGGCAAAATATAAAGAAACAAGGCTGGCTCGAGACTTTTGCACAGAACTGTATTAATATAAAATTTTCAGACTGAACCAATTCATCTATATTCAAAAAATCTCACATTTGCACCAAAAAATTTTGACATACCGTTGAATTTCCTCAAGCTCTTGAGAAAAATCCTCCTCATCTTTAAATCTGGTTTGTCCTGCATGGGTTAGGTCCATTACTCTGCCACTGTTTCTGTCCACATGGGGTTTCTATAGCAACCATTAGCTGCCACAACAGAAACGGAAGCTGAATAGCAGCTACTTCAGCACAACAGTAACTCAAAAAAAGTTTTAAAGCATGTCATGGTTTTAAGGTATAACTTAAGATCTAGTGACTGATATTTTTCTCTGGAGTTTGTGGGATGTCCATGCTATTAGTAGTTTGGCCTTTCTTACATTAATTTGCTGTTTGATTGAAACTGGGCGCCTGAAGTCTTCTGCCGTCAGTCTATTAAACAAGCTTAACTTTTAAACTTTTCCTCTAATTTACTGTTTTACTAAATTACATTAATTACCTCTAACTCTGATGCAAATTTGACATTTATAAATAACCTCACTGTAAAACTGTTATAGTTGTGAAGCTTTTGTGTAAAACATGGCAAAAAGGTTAGTTTCCTCCTAAAACCTTCAGGCCTTAAAAAGATGAATGACTTAAAAACTAAAGCTCCAACACTAATCTATCTAATCTATCATTATCTTTCAAATTCATCTTGCTTTCATTAGATTACTTTTAGCTAATCTAATGAAAAAAGACAATGGTGGCCAACTGTTCTAATGTCAACTGATTAATTTCTTCACTGTCACTCAGATCTGTTGTGCACTTTGATGCCACTGATTCCAAAGCTGTCTCTTTTATTCAGAGGGGGAAAAGTCCATTAAAACAGATTAGTCTAAAGTAGTCTGTCTAAATAGCATAATCTCTGTTGAGTCTGCTTAAACAGCATAATCCCTAAATCTGAAATATACTCCCCAGAGCCAGGTCAGCCACAACAGCCTACGTAGGCCTATGTCCCCTCCCTGCAGTAGACAGCGTAGCTTGCACTGTATGAGTCTGCCCTCGGGGCAGGCCAATATGGCCCTTTAATTCATCAAAACAAATCAGTCTCTCCAAGCAGAGGAAGAGCTGAAAGCATCATTTGCCCTCTTTTTGCAACACATGGGATTTTTGATGCAATCCTTATTTAAGCCAGCTTCAGACTGAGCTGGCTTGCTAGTTTAACACACTTTTCTCAGTGAAGTATTGGAACAGTGCACTCAAGATCAATAATGCATGCATCAGCAAGCAGCAATGAGGCGTTAAACCAACCGTCTTCAGCACTCTCTTGGAACGACCTCTTCTGGAAATGAAGGCCAGGAGCAATGATCTAAAGTTTATTTAACTTACCTCAATTAATATTTAATTTAACGGTCTCGCCCTGAAGATTTTTTTTAGAACGCAGGCATTTGAAACATTTTAACCCCGTTATTTCTCGCCCTTTCTCAGTGCCACTGCTTGAAAACAAAGGGCCATCTGCAGCCAAGAACAATATCTCTCTTTCCGAAGGAGATGTCAGTACATATGCTTCATACGCTGTGTTGCTTTTCTCATTCATCCAACTTCTGAACTAGCCTTTTCTTTTATCGAAAGCTTATTTATTAATGTGTGCTTTCAGTTTCCAGTTTCAATCTCTTAACAAGTCCACTGCTGTTTGTATTACAACATGTGGATTAACATGCATTATTTGTTTTATAATAAATCTGTAATGATTTTTGTTTCTGAAAGACCAATAACATGTGCAGTTATTCTTAGATTCCTGTGCTTTTTTTTTTTTAGAACAGACTTTAAATAAAAAACAGTTTATATTTCCAACACAGTTTTAAGGCAAACGTCTAGTCTGAGATTTACATACATACATACATATAAATATAAATATATATATATATATATTATTGATCATTAATGATCTTTAGCAATGCAATGCCTTTTCTCAAGGGCAACTGCTGCCCTCTTGTGGTCATGATATTTCAAGCAGTTTCCCCACATTATAGGGTCCTAAAAAGTTTTGAGGATTTACTTGAACAGGCATTTCAAAACTGTGGAGATGTGGAAGTTCATCTGTATGTAATGAAAATTTATGAACATTATTTTAAGCCTTTACTGGTTATAGTGAATAGTGCAGTGTCATTCTTGCCTTCTATACTTTCACTTTATACTCAGAATAAATAAGGGAGGAATGGAGGGCAAATTTTGTCCTTTCATTTACATATTTGTTAATTAATTTGTTATCAGTATGGTCACAGTGGCAATCATTGTAATCCCCTGCATTTAGTAAACTGTGGAAATTAGGTCAGCAAGCTGGCAGACTATTTTAAGCAGTCCGTAACTGGCAAACAGCCAAACTACCCAGTTTTATTCTGTTAAAAGTAATTTTTCCTTGCACATATTTCTTTATATTTACATATAAACAGAGGAATATTTTTAATGACCACTCTAAACAATATTAACTTATTCATTTACTTACTAAATATGTACTATATTAATTAATACTAATTGGCAACAATATCAACTACAAATGAAATAAATTATTATAATGATACAAATTATATATTATAAAGAAAATGACTGTCATAGGTGTGAAATGTTAAATGGTCTGGGCCTGATCCAGCCGTCTAACAGTGGTCTAATAAAATCATTTACATTTTCAATCAGAGCAAACAACAGACTTGAGAGAGAAATGGCTTGTAAGACCTTAAATTAACCTCACAGATCTGATGGGGCCAGATTGCACAAGGAAAAAAAAAAACAACACAAGGCTTGGATGCCAGCCCCCTGCATGACAGCATAACAGGAGGGGTGAGGAGTGCAGTGTTTTGGCCAAATGGCCTCACATGAGATTCATCACAAATATAAACGAGAAATTAATTAGTCAGACTTGGCAGGCTGGTGCAACAATGTCAAATATGGCATATGGCCATTTGATTGGGGGGGACACTAGAATTTTTTTGCAATGGAGAAAGTGAGAAGAAAAATAGATTACATTAATGGGTAATTGTAATATAATGAAATGAGCTTAGACTCATTTTTAAAAATATCACTCATTAGGAAATTTGAAAGCCACTGGTGGAAGTAATTAAAAAAAACATAAAAGCTCCTTTTGTCAACCATTTCAAAAGGGATGATTCTATCTGGCCCTAAGAAACTCAAAGAATTGTTGGAATGCTTGAACGTTTTCAGTTATATAAAATAAAAATGTTATCATTATTACAACTTTTTGCTTTGGTACTATAGAGATGCACACCTTTTTGCAGCAAGTGTATTCTATAGTCTGAATCTTTTTCTTACTGACCACAAGAGCGCACTAGTGGACAAGATGTGACCTGCTCAGGCCTGGCGTGCATTGCTTTCTTATGGAATAGGAACTATGCATGCATGACATTGAATAGTTTTTTCTTTACACTTTAAGGACAAAAAGAAGTTTGAACATGCTGGGAAAATGATATGTTTTAATATTTTAGACATTTATCAATACTAGTTTGCTGCAGTAACCTTTTTTTACTATATAATTAACTGAAAAATTTGATGAAAAATCAAATTTTATGTTTACCCTATCGCAGTATGAAACAAAACGCTTTGCTGCTGCTGCTGCTTTATCTGTCAGACAGAATTTTATAACAATGTTTTGTCATGCAGTGTCAGAAAACATCTGTTTGTGATCGCTAAATGACTTTTGAGAAGTGATGAGTGATGATTTCTGCATGCAGTTTTTGCAATATTGAAACACTGGCGCACATGAAAGTGAATCTGTTATTGTGAAACACGGCACAGCACTCAGTGACCACAATGAAATGAAACCTCTGCTTTTAACCCACACACACTGTGCAGCAGGGGGCAGCCATATCCATCACCCCGGGGAACAGTGATGGGAATGGTACCTTGCTCTAAGGTACCTAAGGGCAGGCTACTGGTCAGGGATAACTGTCATTAGCTAAAACCAAGATGGGACATTATAGAAAATGCAGATTTAAAAAACTGGGACTTTTACATTCACACTGACTTGTTTTTCATTGCAGACCCAAGCAATGTCGTGTTTTGTCAAGTCAACTTAATTTGCTTTGTTAATACACACCCATTCCTGCAATTCAGGCACTCCAAGAAAGCAAACATGTGTTGGATGACCTGACTAAATTTAGAGCTACAGATCCTGACCTGGGCCAGGTTTCTTCTCCAAACATTTCACATTATGAATCTGGCATTAGTCCACAGTGTTGTGTGGTTTATGTACTTTTCTCTTTGAAAAGCACTTTGATCTTATGATTTCTTAATCCTCTTACTGCTCAACCATAGCATGCCAAGAGCCAGGCCCAGAAGAGCTGAGTCAGACTAATAGCTTTGTAGAAAATAATGATGCTCCTTTGCCAATAAACTGTCGATAAAAGCATCATTTGCCAAGAGGTTTGGTAAGAAACAAAATTATGGGTTCTTTCAGTGTAAGATGAACTTTTCTCAACAAAAGTGTAATAATATATATATATATATAAAGTGTTGAGAGACGTTTCAGCAAATGACCAAAAATTAGCTGGCCTATAATATATGGACACACACACATACATATATGTATGTATATATATATGTGTGTGTGTGTGTGTGTCCATATATTATAGGCCAGCTAATTTTTGGTCATTTGCTCAAACGTCTCTCAACACTTTTCACTTTAAAGCAAGGACTACACAACAAGCTAATCAGGATTGTATAATTTGTTTTACTCATTTTTGTGTCCTGTGATTAACTGACATTGTAAATGTGTTAAGATGCTTTAAAAGCAGTATAAACTAAACCTTCATTAAGCTCCAGTTGTCTGCCTGCTGTGTCCAGCAATCTGAGTCACTGTGTCTGGTGGGTCTGACAAGGTTGGTCATTCTGGCACACATCTTTAATGAGCACTGCTGCTAGCCCTGCTCCAGATATGACCTCTCAACAACACTGCAAACAGAAATGGCCTCTGCGTAACATCCAAGTCAACTGTTCAACTGCCTTATTACTTATATTATCATGTCCATTTTGCTCACATTATACTGCGTTTCTAATGTGCTGCGTTCAGTGTCTTTACAAATCTGCTTGAATAGGTCATGAATATCAGCTGAGATCAACATGGAACAATGAACAACTAGCCTGTAAACAGTTTTCTTTTATGCCACGTATAATGCGTATTAATGTGATCATGCCAATGATGGCACAGTAAATAAATCTGCTTGAATAACTCGTAAGAGAACCGAATTGCTAATGACTTCACTACAAAACCAGCAAACTGAAAGCATTGGGTTGCCATACTGTTACACTCTATGCTGTAAAATGACTGCTCTTCAAAAATAAAGATAGAACAAAAATCCTGATGAATACTGCATTTTCCAGCTATGATATCAAATTTATTGGCAATTGCAAGACATTTAATGCTGATTATTCATGCAACAGAGGATTGAGGAAGTGTGAGGATGTAGAAAGAGATATTCATAGGTTGCTGCATTGATGTGGAAGTGGAGCTTCAGTCATGGTCACGCCCTCAAACCTTAGTAATAGCTCTTTTAAGTCACATATTCTGTTCTGTTTACATAGTGTTAGAAGTTCAGTCATGCAACAGAATGTTATGCTGTGATACATCTTTTGGGTGATTCAGTCTGTTTCAGCTCTCTCTAAAGAGTGGTTTGACTTAAAGAGTTGCCCAATGCATTGGAAGAACTGCCTTGTGGATGTGGATCCATGTACCTTACACAGTTATTAGACAATCAATCAATAAAAGAGAAAAAAAAAAAGATGTTTTAGTCAACTATGGGACACCACAGGTCCAGCATTATATAGAGAGCAAGTTTAAGCTAATTTTATAGGAAAATCATAAAGATTTAATGGAATAAAACCTGTGACATGACACATTTATCATCTATTTGATCGAGCAACTAAGTCACAATCTTGCTGTGTTTTAGCCTAAGCTGACTTCTTTTTCTTCTTTGTCTTTCGGCTGCTTCCGTTTAGGGGTCGCCACAGCGGATCAACTGACTCCATTTCTTCCTGTCCTCTGCATCTTCTCCTTCAAACGGACCACCTCCACGTCCTCTCTCACCACGTCCAAAAACCTCCTCTTTGGTCTTCCTCTTTTCCTCGTTCCTGGCAGCTCTTTTAACCTAAGATGACATTTTCTAAAATGATTTACATCTTGGAAATCATTATAAAATCTGACACTATCTTATCAGAAAGTTTTATTCTAAGTCTACAGTTTCTCATTATGTTAACTGTATTTTAACAGTTTTGTTTTAACACTGGAACAGTGCATATAAAGGAATGTATTAGTGGGAGAAGTATGATAAAGTCACGTGTTATTATGGATTGTTTTCTGCTAGTCATCCCTGTTCTACATGCGCTAGCCTTGTTCTTATTTATTTGACTATATTTTAGCCTCTTGGGCAGGTCCAGTCTAGACTAGCCCAAACCTTTGAACAGAGGAGTCAGGGTGGCCTATTTCCGACCATGACACACGACTATTGCCTTTCAGCCTCAGTGGATATAATGAAGGCTGTATTTTATCGGCTCCGTAGGTAAGTAGGTGACAGTTTTATTACTGTGTCTAATGGAGAAGAAACATTAGGAGGGCCATGTAGACACTTAATGCTGCTTCCTCCTCCTTGTCCTTCCTATGCTGTGTCCAGTTATCATACTGAGACAGGAAGGTCCGGCTGGACCAAACCGTGTGGCCAAGTGAGGGATAAAATCAATAAGCCCTAAGAAGCCCTGGAGTCTATACATACTCATCTCCTCTCAAAGACACACACACACTCACACACACCTATACACACACATACACACTCAGCCAAGTACAAAGACTGTGTCCTTCAACTCCCAGTGAAAGCAAACTAAATTAACAGAGAAAATCTAATTTCCTGATAACTCAACTTAGACAGGCAGCAATGGACTGTTGCCTGTTCTTCTTTAAGAAAAGAAAAACAAAAGCAGTCTGAGTCGAGATTGCTGACCGATTCACCTTCAGTGTCAGGAAATAAAGACCTCAATTCCAGAAAAAAAGTGTTCATTCCGATTTATACAGTTCATTCCGATTCAAAGATTTACAATACTTTAGTAGAAAAAGCAAGCCATTTACAAGACAAATTTGTGCACATTGAATATATTTATGTAGAAACAATAAGCATTTTGGATTGCATTTTGGTAGAAACCACTTTAAATTTGTGATGGCAATTGAAAACATGCACAATTACAATACTGCACCTTTCACATGAGAGTGCATAGTTGCTCATTATTTGTTAACAAGGGTAGGAAAGTTATAAAGCTGAATGTTGGATCTTGACATTGAATTTGGTTTATTTATTGCTCATATACATTGCATTTTTTAAAATAAGCAATTATACAATTTACAATATATTTTTCTAAGATCATGACCCGGATCTATCACTTCAGTGTTGACAATCCTCTACTGGACCGCCATTTAACTTCACCTTTACTGCAAAGTAGGGTCTAAGGGCATGAATTATGAATCTGTTGCTCAGTCTTGCTGAGATAAACTGGGAAATTATCATTAATTGCCTCCATAAATTCTGCTCTAGAAGCTCCCTGTCCACACTGTAAAAAAACATTCACCCTGTGCTTCCACGGCTGGAGCAGCGAAGGCCTAGAGGTTAGGGACTAGACCCCATTATTGGAAGGTTGTGGGCTCCCAGTCCCAAGTCCCAGACCAGTAATTTGGCCAGAGTTAACCTTGACCAAGGGACTGTCCACATCATTGCTCCCTGGGTCTTGGATGTATAGCTGCCCAATACTGCATGATGTGTCTAAAATGCAAAAGCATTTCATTGTGATTCACTGTGTATTCCCAATAGCAAATATTCACTGCAATGTATTTTATGAGCTCCACCGACCTTCTAGTTCCACTATATAAGTCTACAATAACAGAGTGTAGCCCATCTGTTGTTGCACAATTATTAGCCGACCTTCTTCCCCACTGATCATTGGTCAGTTTATACTGCTGTTGAAAAGATATGACTTTGCGATGGACCGTTTCTAGCACAGCAGTCATACAGAGGGGCGATCTGGAGTGTGTAAGCCTCTGCGGTGTACATAATTGTCACCATTGGGTTCAGAGTGCTCTGCCACTCAAATTTGCTCATAATACCAATGCTTACTGTGTTCTGGAAGGAAAACTGAACAGTATATTTTACTGAAACATTATCAGTCAACCTGACAGATCACCATTCGCTTCTCATGTCTGGAGCAATATGTTCCAGGGTGCGTTATTGCATTTGCCTGTTACCCTTCACTTCCAAACCTCAGGCCTACTTGTAGCCCAAGTCAAAGAATGGCTGAAATAAGAGAGACCATTAAAGCCATTTTAGTTGTGTTCTTCAGAGAATCACGACAGCATAAACTGCATGCACCATGTGTCAGCGGGATATTTTTGGCCCACCATGACTGATCCAGAAATACGCCCCAGGGAGTGCAGAGATGGTCATCACCTAATTGTTGTGACGATGAGACATCCAGATGCATCAGCCGGCCAGGATTGGCCTGTTTTAGAGTTAATCCCTTAACATCCACAGACTTCCTTTTCTCAGCGCAGTGAATTAATAATGGCTCATATTTCATTGCTTTCCATGTGCATTCTTAAAAATGAACATTGTTGAATGGTCCTTGGCTGAGGCATGGTTCTAGGGAAAGCCTTTAAATGATGTTTCAGTGCTCTTCTCAAAAGCTGTGATGTTCTATAGATACGGTTGCTACATTCAACTAATATCAGGCTTTCTGAAGTACTGTAAAGCTTGTCCAGCACTGGCATTGAACCTTTACATGTAAATATTCTGTTTAATTAAAACATTTTACACTCTCACATCTCATTCATGAAAAAAAAACAAAAATAAATTCTAGTTCTTTGTGCATGTATGGCACCATTAAAATTATTTTTTGCAACCATTATTTAGACTGTAGCCTATGAATTCTTAAACAATTTGGAAATGTCAGTGGAGTTTAAGGTTAAACCTAAGAGGTTCTGCAGTCCTAGCACTAAGCTGCAGGCTCTGTTTGGTGGGAACATTTGATCCCTTTTGACTGCTTCTCCAGTTCCCAAAGAAAATGCTTGCTTTAGAACACAAGTGTTGCTGTAATTTGTATGCACTGCGGACTGAAGACTAATGGTCAGTCCGCTAAAAGCCCCTTGCAAATCAGTGCACCATGAGCAGTCACTTGATTATTTTATTTAGACCCCTAAAAAAAAAAAAAAAAAAAAAAAAAAAGTAAAAAAGAATAAAAAGGTAAAGTGCTTTGCTTATACATTATTTTTATTAATTGCCTCTTTTCTTTATCTCGCCTCACAGCAAGAATTCCAAGATGGGTGGTTCAGGTCCTTTCTGTGTGGAATTTCCAAGTTCTCCTCATGCCTGCGTGGGTTTCTTCCAGTAGCTCCAGTTTTTCCAACCATCCAAAGACATGCAGGCTAGGAGATGCTAAATTGGCTGTAGGTGTGAGTATGTTTATCTGTGTGTCTGCCCTGCGATGGACTGGTCAACTGTTCAGGGTGTTTCCCTGCCTTCTGCCCTGTGAGAGCTGGGATAGGCTCCAGCTCCCCTCACAATCCAAATTAGGACAAGCAGCTATGAAAATGAGAGAGAGAGAGAGAGAGAGAGAGAGAGAGAGAGAGAGTAATCTAGACAGAAAATCATAGATGAAAGAACCAGTCCTTACTAGAATTCTATCTTGGAGGTCTTGACTCCAAGTCTCTTAAACTTATCCTTTCCTTTTATGTACATATGTTACTGCTGTTTGCCATTTTATATTATTTATAATTCCACCCATTAGCACTTACTTACTCAATGCATACTCAAATATTTGTAGGTTGTGAGAGATCCGTGATGAATAGCATAACAAAAAAGAGACATATAAACATCAGCTGTACATCTTCAGTGTTGGAAGCTACCATGTGAAGTAAAGTTTTTGAGAAATTAGACCTCTCTGTGAAGAAAATGGATCTTTCTCTGTAAAACTGCATTGAGGCCAGGGCCACAGTGTGATCATGGCTTATTGATTTTTATGCATTTTCTGTTTCTTCTGACTTTGCTCTTGTTGCAACACCACTTTGATTTGTGAAACATGCATGCTTTTCTTTTAGCTGCAAATCAATATAATCTAACATATAATTTAACCTCACAATTCCTAGTGTTTCCATCAGTCTGAATTGTTATATTATAATGCCTTTGAGTAAAATCAAATCCTAAAATAAACAAAATTGTTATAATCATTCATTTACATGGCATGAAGATGTCAGATACTGTTTTGAGTGGTTGTGACAGATTATGATAACATAAAAAAGGTTCAAGTAATACGTTCAACACTTTTTTTAAAATTAAACATCACTCATCCAGCTGTCAACTTTTTTTTTTTTTAACTCTTACGATGGTTCATGATTTCTAGTGATTGCAAAGTGTGAAATATCTTCTGTATCACTGGACCGTGGTGTGGATTGTTTATTTAACACAAGCTGCGTTGGGTAGCCAACACAGTCTGCACAAATGCGTTTGTGGATGCCAGTAGAACAGCCAACAGAATACTTCACTCCACATCCCTAGATCAAAGGGAGTTTATAGCAGACACATACAGTTTAAGGAGAGCAAAGATCTACATATGTGGGTGTCTCTGAGGCTATCTTGACTGATCTTTACCTGCGAAAAATATTTTTACAAGAATTTGATTGTATGCAATTAGATTTTATGTGTTGCCTGCGATGTGATTGGACATTGGCTTGCCTATGTGTGAACTATAGGGACAAGTGGATCATGTATAAATCAGGTCATTTGGAAAATTTTACCAATTAACTGTAAATTGGTTTGGCCATTATCTATTAAGTATCTTTTAAATGTGTTAAATGTGTGCAGGGCCAGCACTATGAAATTTATTACATTAAAACAAAAAATACTATTTTTTGGATTGTTTTAAAAAAACTTAAAAACCTTCAGTCATGAAATTTAAACTACTGAGAGATTAATTGAATTATCTGATTATAAGGGCATGTTTTAAGAAAGGGCAACAAGTAAACAGTCCTGAAAGTTGATGTGCTGAAAGCAGGAAAAATGAGAAATTTCAGGATCTGAGTGACTTCAACAAAGGCCAAACTGTGATGTCATCAAGACTGTATCTGAGCATCTAGAAGACAAAAGGTCTTGTGGGGTCTTAGAGGTGTGCAGTGGTTGGTAGCTACAAAACCTTTTCCAAGATATCAGCAACCAGACATCTACTTTTCCTGAGAACAGGCCCTCAAAAACGAAGACTTTCGTTTGTTGTGGTGGGTGGTCTAGTGGTAGGGTACTTGCCTACCTGGATCAAGAGGTCCCCGGTTCGAATCCCACCTCTAGCACTACCACCACTGGGTCCCTGAGCAAGACCCTGAGTTGCTCCAGGGGGACTGTCCCTGTAATTAGGACATGTAAGTCGCAGAGCGTCTGCTAAATGCTGTAAATGTAAATGATACAATGACCAGAAAGAAAGACCAAGCAGCAGAGTTCTTGCTCTCATAGTTAAAGAGAACACTGCTGTGCAAAACTGGACCAGGAAGCAACAAGTGCCAAGTGTATTTAGAACATCATCACACTCTTTTCAAGCCAGGAGGTTTGCCAGGGCAGGGATCAGAGAGGGGTTACAGGACTTAGCAATCAAGCTACCAGGTTCCAGATTTTTATTTAGTTAGAGTAGAAGAAAATTGAAAAAGGAGGAAAGTATACAATGTCTGTAATTCCTTATTAAAGATTAGTTTACAATAGCAAATCGTAGCCTCATTCAGTCAGGGTGTTGTAAGGCCATGCAAGGCCAAGTAGATTCATTGAATTTTAGTGAATATGAATGTGTCACAAGACATTCGCTGGCTCTCTAATAACATGCAGTTATGTAATGAATGCAAGTCTAGTGATGTGTTAACATGGTCTAACTGTGTTTGGACCTCAAACTGCAAAATAACTTGAGTTTAACAGCATATCAGGCTAATGAGTGTGCATACTTCTTCTCTGATAAGTAGTCATCTTGATTTGACTGGACACAGGAGCCAAACTCAACCCAATCAGAATGCTGACACGAGCCTGATCCGAAACATTCCTGTAAATATGTTTCATCTTAGAGTAAACAAATGTAGAATCATGCAAGCCACCTTAAGCCGAACCTGCCCGTTCTGAGTGGCCTGAATATGTTGCTGTAATGTCCTTATGACAGAACCTCGGGGGAGAAAACTGTGGTAGAGATAGATTGTGCACTATATTATTATAATAATCCATTAAAGTGGAGCAGACGAATCTTGTTAAAGTATGAGCTCTTTTCTCCAAGGATTCTTGTTCCAACCAGCGGCCCCATCAGTCTTTTCAGTCCACTGTTGTGGTCAGGTTTGGAGCCATTCTGGAGGGTAAGAGGGAGACTAATGATGAAAACAGTGCTTATGGGGACCATATTTTCCCTTCTTTCCACAATTATTGTTTTGTGTGATAGCTCGTCAGTTACAGCAATAGCAGTGAAGGGGAAGACCGAAGGCTCTTCTACTCAATCTAGGGACATTTAGAGATGCTAATGGCAGTCAATTACAGAATAGCACAGAGTCACTCAGAGTGGCTCCCTTGGTGACAAAGTTTAGTCTCACCCAGAACTGATGAGAGTTAGTTCAGCCACACAAATAGGGGACAAAGTATGAAAAATTATCTATCTTTGTCATTTCTTGGAAGGATATTAAATGCCAGTTTTGGATTACATTTACGCAGGATTTCTGTGTGTAATCCACTCTCTGCAGCACACTCAGACTTACCTCAGTGTTACAGCTCTGCTTAAAATGGTATCCCACCCAAATAATGCCTGCTCACTCATGGTCCGTGAGTCCCGACTGTTGATGCATGAGGTAAAAGTGCCAACAGATGGTGAAGAAAAACATAAAGACTGTAATTGTGAACTACACAATGCACTTATATGATAGGCAGAGCTGAGCAAATGGACAATGAATGTGCACAAGCTATATTTAATGAAGTGTCTTATATATATTCTATGAACGTGTGACCAAGATATTCACAGCTGATCCTTTAAGTCTTAAGAAGTAACAAGATTGAACCCTCAATGGATTATACTAGTATCCAGAAATGATTGAATGCTTTATGCTCTATGCTTAACCTGTGAGTGCCACTGATCCGTGTATGTGTCTAGTATACAAATCTATCCAACGTGTTTTGATTTTAAAGAGAAATGACATCTTTTATGGTCTAGTTGTTCAAAAACCTATCCCAGTCAGGTCAATGAACAGCCAGAATAAAACAAAATCTTGCAACTTTTATATATTTTATATTTTATATTTTTGTATGTTTTTATATTTGTATAATGAACAACATTATACCAAAGAAGATGTCCGTGGCCTCCCATCATTATAAGCATCTTTAGGATGTTTTTATTGATTAGATTTCTATTTTAAACCTCTTCTTTTTTATGAATCCATTTTATTCATAAAAATGTGTTTCTCATGCTGCAAATCCATACCTTGAATTATTATTAGAACTTATTTTCCTATATTAGAGTAATCAATTCACACAACTTAGTGTCTAAAATGTCAAACCAGCATGGATAGACTAGTAGAACCTTCATTTTGTTTGTGCCTTAAGGCATTAATTACTAATTGCAGGAAATGCATGTAGAATGCCACACTAAACATACTGTACACTGTATAGTGCATGTTATAGAAGCCTGCAGTTCTGTGCATAATAACTATTTTAGCATATTTGTCACCTGTGCACACCAACAGAGAGAATTGCATCCCTCAGGGTTGCAGAATGTATGAAAAAGTCATCTGCCCCTCTGGGTTGTCCTGCAAAGCTACTAAAATAGCTTTTGATAATGCACAAAAACTCATTAATGAGCCACTGGATCTCACACACTGACTTGATGAAGATTGCTGTTTGTTTCATGTTCGCTTGCTCTCAATGTTTCTTCCTCTCTCCCTGAGTATGAAAAACATGTCCATTCTGTCAGCCTTGATTTGCTAAAAACTGACACGTTCTGTCATTGTGTTGACCTCCTCATGTCAGTTTGAGTTTGTGTGTTCCCACCCATAGCTTCAACTTACACAACCGCTATACTGCTAGATTATATGCTGAATTTTGAACAGTTGGCGACTGAATGCATTAATTTAACACTGCTGGATTGTATGTCTGCATGTTTTAGTCCATACTTACAGATGGCCTCCTTAAGGTCTGAGTACATTGACCAGTCAAACATGAACACGCATCTAAACTATCACGTTTAGAAAACACATCTACATACAGCTTCACAAAAAAGATGAATGATGTAGGGTAAAAAAAAAAATCTAGGCTAGGTATGCCATTAGTGTTTGTCTCTTTATAAAAATATTCATTTACATTACCTTTTTTTTATCTGCCATGAGTTTGGTCCTGTGCTTAGTTTCATTTAATGCAGTGATTACAAAATGCGAAGTACTGTTATTAAAAGAAAAGGTGGTGAATGTGGCTTTGTCCTTAGAATTACCAGAAAAATAATCAAAAATTAAATGAGAATTAGTAAATTGTGGAAAAACCATTGTAGAATCTTTCATCAAATAAAGGCATTTACTTCCTTAGATAATGCTAAAACTTCAGAACTACTTGTATCAGTAGTCATAGTTAAGCCAAAAATCATTTTGACAATAATTCTCATGAGATCATACAGTGCCTTTCGAAAGTATTGGGACAGCAAAACATATTTATTTGTGTTTTTTATGCACTAAAGACAGCTGGGTTTGAGATCAAGAGACGAATTTGAGATCATATGAGATCAGATCGCCTATTTTAATTTCCTGGTTATTACATCTAGATATGTTAAATTACATAGAACGTAGGACCTTTGGTATCAGAACACCCACTTTTTCAAGTGAACAAAAGTATTGAAACGTGAAAGGCTCAGAGGTGTACGGATATCTGAAAACTCTGCTACTTTAGGAAAGAATTTGTACTTTATTACTTCACAGCTCTGCTGGGATCTATACATTTGAAAAAAAAAAGTGCTTTTAAGCCAATTTTAAAAGCATTTATAGCCACCAAAGCCTAAAAAGCAAACCAGGCTGTTGTACAATTGCATAAAATGCAGTTTCATTTTAAATATATTTTTAAAACAGCAAGTCTGTGTTGCCATGTTTACTACATTTATATAAAAGACAAAAATTGTATTAAAATTGTACAAAATTGATGTGATGTACAGGTCTGAGGTCTAAATTTGCAGTCTCTACTGTATTTTATCATTCATTTTACTTCTTTAGACACTGCACATTTTTGAAACTCATCATTTCACAGCTTTACTCTGAATTGTGTCTGTTCTCTTCTCAGCATGATGCAGTAGAGTTAAAAGTGAATGGGTGTGTGTTTGTGGGGGGGGGGGTTAGAATCCAGCCAGCACAGGCAGCCTATCACAGTTACTCACATGGGATTAAATCTCTGTCTTTCTCAGTCTCTCTCTCTCCTTCTTTTTGTCTCTCCCCCATCTCTCTCTCCCCCCATCTCTCTCTCTCTTTTTTTCTCTCTCCCCCCATCTCTCTCTCTCTCTCTCTCTCTGCCCGTGCGTGAAGCTTTAGCCCCCACTCCGGAGACCATTCGCCGCAGTGTAGAAGCAACTGTCAAACTGTAATCACTTTTGCCGTCTTGCCTGGTTAAATCCGTTTTAATCATGCCATGTTCTAGCAGCAAGGACCAGTAGATTAGAGCTCTGCTCCTGGACCATTAGGATCGCACAGGAGGTGATCAGCGTGGGACAATACACCAGGGACTGGATGCCCACTGGAGGGCATACACTGGATTGTATGTATGTGTGTGATTTTGTTTTTTTTTTTAAGGGACAAATATTGCATCACTTTGAGCAGTGAACTTCTTTTAAAAGAAAAAAATGCATCACTTTTAGTTTTGATCTGTAGTTTGAGACCGGACACCAGAATTACACAGGAGTTTGCAAGAGGGGTCTAACAAGTTTAGGGAGGAATTCTTTGGTTTGTGGATTAATGCTCAAATATGCTGTGTTTCTATTAATGCCACTGAACCAGAAGAACATCTAGTAAAACTTCTCAGCAAACACAATGCAAGTTCTTTTCCAGAAGAGAACTAAATCTACTTTAGGTTTTTGAGAGCAACTAGAGAACAAAACAGATTGGAATACCTCCTCATCTAGTGCATTTTGGAACTGCTGAAGATGTCCAAACCATCTCGTCTGGTCAAACCCTCCAAGCAGTCACGGAAGGAGACGTCTGGTAGTCGCTCTCGGATGCTGATTGTTGGGGAGAGACTGATGAGAGCCGGAAGTGAAGGCAACCTGGTGAGACCCAGACCAGCACAACAGCAGGATCTGCAGCAGCCTTCCAACAGCCAGGACCAGTCTTCCAAGATGCTGACCGGTCCAGGTATGGGTCCCAACTTAACAATCAGAATGTGTTTTCTGATGTTTGCTGAGATGAACTTTGAAATGCATCACAAATGTACACTAGATTCAAGGTCAATTTTCTTTCTTTTACAGTTGTTTATAGATTTAAACAGAAAATAATGTATCAGAAACCTAGGGAAATATGTCTCTTTGGCATTATTTAAACTTGGTTTCATCTCTCTTTTTTCAAAGAAAAAAGATACTAAACTCAGGAGGTGAACGTGACAACCCTTGTCATTGCGAGGTCACAGCACAGCACAGCATACAGTGAACCACAATGAAATTTAACCCATGCAAACACCGTGCAGCAGTGGGCAGCTATTGAAAGCGCCCAGGGAGCGGTGACGGTACCTTGCTCAAGGGTACCTCAGAGCAACCTACTGGTGAGGGAATCGAACCCACAATCTTCCGATACTGGGACAACTCCCTAACCACTAAACACCGCTGCCCTATCACTAAACCCTTCCATTACTAAAGTAGGACTCTCCAGAGTATTTCTTAGTCATATATTATTTTAAATTAAACAATATTTGTAATATAATATTGATGATACACACAGATTCATTCTAGCCAAAGTTGCAGGATTTTCTGAAGCCTATCCCAGTGAAAATGTGGAGAGAAAACCTGGACAGTCACCAGTCCATCTCAGGTCAGACACACAGACAAACACTTTAAAACAAACAGTCACATCTAGGGGTCAATATATCATTTCCAGTCAACCTGACATGCATGTATTTGGACAGTGGGAGGAAACCACCAACAGGAAACGCAAACAGAGAAGGGGAAACATGCAGACACTACAAAGACACAAATCGAAAGGTGGTGGTAGCTGTAGCCTAGGGGTAGGATTCTCAGCTGAAGACCAAGAGGTTGTGGGTTCTTGCTCTATCCTATCTCCAGCACTTGCACCAGTTGAGGCTGTAGCAAGGCCTGTTACCCAAAGCAGCTCCAGGAAGACTTTCATTAGACAGTGTACATGCCTAAAAAAGCCCATTTACTTCATATTAAAATACATATTAAAAAGCAATCCTAAATTCTAAATCTCCAAATATTGTTTTCATAGTTTAGAACTGCTAAAACATTTCATTAGTCACTCAACGAGATCATGTCATTTATGTATAGAATAGGAGTCCTTTTCAGTAGTTTGCCCAGAGGTACCCTTGAGCATGGTACTGTCCCCATCACTGCTCCCTGGGTGCTTTCAATAGCTGCTCCCTCCTGCATGTGAATGGGTTAAATGCAGAGGTGTAATTTCGTGGTGTTTCACTGAGTGCTGTGCTGTAGTTCACAATGACAAGAACAGAAAGAGAAGTGCTGTTCATTTTTTAAACTCTGAATCAACAAGTTAACTCTATGTATTCTGGAAAAATCTAATATACACACGTAGCCCAGATGTTTATTTCAGATGTCATTTATGGTGACTGTTGACCTCTGGTATTTCTTAGCTCCAGAGCTTACCTAAAGGAGGAAGTATACATGTCTCAACTAAATCTGAGGGGTGTATAATGTGTATAATAGATTTTTCCAGACAGTTCCTATAAGATACACATTGGACTTTTTAAAAATGGTTTGTACCATGAAGAACAAAAGTGCCTACCGGATTCCTACTGAATATATGCCTTGTAGCTCCAGTGCAAATCTACGAAAGCAAAATTCAGACTCTACTGTTTTGGCTTGGTTTGCTTTAATGCCTGTAGTTAATGTTGCATTTAGTGTCTCTGAATGGGTTATAAAGCAACATGACTCAGACACATGCTCATAAAGAGGCGTGCGTGCAATCAGGGATTGGATGGCGCGTGTGTCTGGAGAGCGGGTCAGGTATTGTCCTGCTTCCCTGACGGCAGCACATGGGTGCGTGCCTGCATTGTCCCACTGAGGCCCTGGGTGTATGGGGGGGATTAACAGTCTTTGCTGATCAGATACATTCTCCTCTTTGTCGTCACATTCCATCCATCTCCTGATCTCATTAGAACTGATCAAACCACTCAAATCACACGACAGCCAAAGAGCAGGGAGCTGGTTATTGCTGACCCGTTCCCAGTGGCTGACTGGAGGTAAGTAGTGGGAAGTCTAATTGCTTATGCGTTTTATTATTCAGTTATGAATATTAAACGATATCTTTCATGAAACCAGTGTATGCTATATAGTTGGAAAAGGAAAGAATAAAACTATGACCCAATGTATAGAACCTTAGGGGATTAAAAGGATTTTCATGTTGTAGAAACTTTTTTTTATTACGCCTTAACATAGCTGTTTTGAACAGTTCGGTTAAAATGGCCACATTCTTATGCAATATGTATGAGATCTTCATTTGATGGCATGTGTTTAAATGCTTAAAAAAATTAATAATTAGAATCTATGAATTTGCCGGTGCAGTGTGAAAATATGGGTTCTTAAATCATACTGGAAATGCAGACCAGGTAAGCTTCCCTCATTTGGCTGCTTGTGAAAAACAGCATTTAGGCAAAGAGGGGAAAGTCTGAAGGATCTAAAATAGATTAAGATTTGTTGTACACTTGGGCATCATTCAGTTTGTATTGTTTCACAGGTTTAATGTGAAAACCTCAGATTTCCTCGGAAATGTGGAATACAGTAAAAACAGGAAAAAGTGTCCACTTTTGACTTGTACTTGATATTTTTAGTCCTGTCTAGTGTCACTTTTAGCAGTTTGATCTCATGTTTCACTGAGCATATGGCCCATTTTCATCTGAGAGGCTCTGAAAAGAGGCATGCGCGCATAATGGGTAGCTTCTCTCTACTGATGTTCAGGTTTTTTATAGCTCAATTTCACTGTCAGATACAGTTCAAGTAGATCCATCTTTACTTTGCGGTCTTGCTCCCAACAACATGAACCTGCTTTCTGTCTGTTCATCTATGAATAACTTATTGTACCTGTGCCATGTGCTGGGACACAATATACATCATTTTTTGCTTTAAAAATGTAACCTCTGAAAAAAAAAGGTACCCTCAAGAGCACCCTTTCAGTAACTTCATTTAGGGAACATAATTCCAAATGCCTTGACTTCAGGCTTTCTATTAAACCGTTCTACATTAAAACATTGAAAAGAAAAAATATAAATATGATCCTTTTCCCTGCACAACTGGACCTTAATGACTACAGTACTGTGCAAACGTTTTAGGCAGGTGTTGAAAAAATGCTGTAAACACAGAGTGCTTTCAGAAATGGAAGTGTTCATCATTTATTTTCATCAATCAACAAAATGCAGTGAATGAACAAAAGAGAATCTAAATCAAATCAATATTTGGTGTGACCACCCTTTGCCTTCAAAACAGCATCAGTTGTTCTAGGTACACTTGCACACAGTTTTTGAAGGAACTCGGCTGGTAGGTCGTTCCAAACATGACTGTGTTTCAACCTCCGTGTGACATTGATGATCATCAGCACCTGTTTGGTAAAACTGGTTGATCATACACCGACTATAATCCTACAGAATCCCTGACTTTGTGCAAGTGTACCTAGAAGAACACCAAATATTGATCTGATTTAGATTTTTCTTTTGTTCGCTCACTTTGCATTTTGTAAATTGATAAAAATAAAAATCATTATTTATATTTCTGAAAGAATTCTTTGTTTACAGCATTTTTTCACACCTGCCTAAAACTTTTGCACAGTACTGTATGTTGTACATTTGATAGTACATTTACACTGGTTGTATCTTTTCCTGCACAGTGCATTAGGATTTTTGCATTTATTATCAATTTTTGTATGCATTTATAGTTAAATACTATTTAGTAATTGCAATGTTTATTTACACTAAATTACATGTTTGATGATGCTATAATTTTTCTTGATTAAAGGAGTATTTGTTTTGAACCTTTTTGGATTTTTTTTGGGTACTACTACTACTAATAATAATAATAACAATAATAACAATAACAATAACAATAATAATAATACGTATAATAATAATAATAATAATAATAATAATAATAATAATAATAATAATAATAATAATAATAATAATAAAACCACTATCAATAAATAATCCAATAAATACAAATAATAATAGTAGTAGTAGTAGTAGTAGTACTACTAATAATACCATCATCATCATCATCATCATCATCATTATTATCATACATTCTTCCTTCCTCAGCATTCCTGGTCAATTGACTTTTCCTGCTATTAAATAGCTCTCATGAGTGTGACTTATAGTTATTAGTCCCTCAGAGTTCAATAATTGTTAGTTCTGTTAGCTGGGCAGTAGAAAAGAAGGGGACTAAACCGAGGCACAGATTTAAAAATGAACAATCCTACGGGCTCCTCTCACACACTTTTCTCTGGAAAAAAATTACTGATAAGTGACATTTCCGCCAGCAGTAAATTCCCCATTCAGCTATCCACAACCTCTGAGGTTTCTCTGAAAAACTCAGCTTGCCCAAGTACCAGCAGCTCTATGAACTACTGAAGCTTACCTATATTTTAAACACACTGTACCATGGCCATCTTTGTGCAAAGCAACAGTTCACTGAATAAGAAAAATCAGTATTTCAGGCGCAGCACAGGTGTACAGCATTCAAATGAGTTTGATGATGCCTTACTTTTTGGAAAAACTATTTTGTAGGGTATCAAAATGCTGGTGTTTGATGTGGGGACATGTGTATGAGCAGGTGTGTAATTTATTTTTGAACTCATTCTCATATTGAATGGTAGTCCATTAACAAAATGACAGAATTGTCCAAATTTGTTTGAAACATACTTTGTTTTTTGGTGAAAGTTTCTTTGAGATGGATGTGCAGTGTATGTCACTAATTACTGAACCTTTTTAAATGCATCATGTGATGTATTGCACAGGCTAAACCATAGGCAGTTTCTCTAACGCATGTTATAGCACAAATATATCCCTGTTCCTATGGCTATTATTCTTTCAGTCCTACTGATCCTTTCAGATACTGTTCCAACACCTCCTATTACTGTTGTTAACTCTTCCATTGTTCCAAATACTGTTCCAGCCTCCCCGTTACTGCTCCTATTGCTCTGATATACTGCTCCTCACATCTTCTGTTAGTGCTCCTATAGCTTCAGTCCTGTTTTTCTCCAATATTCCCTGTTAGTGCTTTTATTGATGCTATTTTTCCTAATATGACCAATTACTGCTCTTATTTATGTTTCTCTTACAATTTCTTGCCCTACATCTCCATTTACTACTGCTATATTCCAGCTATTGCTCCTGTTTCCCCTTCTATTGCTTCATACACTGCTCCTTCATCTCCTATTACTGCTCGTATTGCTCCATATAGGCAGCAGTGGCCTAGTGGTTAAAGACTAGACCCCAGGATTGGAAGGTTGTGGCTTGAACTTCCAGGACCAGTGCTGCCCTAAGGGTACGCTTTTGAGCAAGGTATCGCCCCATCACTGCTCCACGAGGGGGCTTCTTAAATAAAGCCGCATGTGTGCGTATGAGTTGGTGCGGAGGTTGTGTTCAACTGTTCGGTGAAGCTTGGACCACTGTTCTAAGTGAAACTGCTTTTACTACTGGTCCTTTTAGCTCTGCTGCACCTGCTCGTTCTGCCCCAAATGCTACAACGGCTCCTGTAGCTCATAATACCGATCCATTTACAGCTCTAGCTGATTTCACTAGTGCTCCTATTACTAATCATACTGCCCATACTTCCACTCACTGTTTCTTCCCCTCCCTTGTGCCCTCCCAGCTTTTAAATCAGCCCATGTTGCACCTGAAGTGGTGCATGACAAAGCAAGACCCCCTGTTTTACTGTGCAGTCATGGATAGTGTAATCTATAACTTTTGCAGGGAAAACTCCACCAAAGTCTTGTGCCGCTATGCATTCCTGCAGCATGCATTCCAGGGCTGATAAAATCAAATTAATCGTCTGTCAAGCTCTGAAGTTTGGTCCTGTTCTATTTTAGGAGAAGGAATAAGAAACGTGTTTCAAGACCAGGTGATGTTAATCGTAATGAGGCGGCAGCCAGCCGCAGCAAGGGAAATGGTCTGCTAGGCTGCAGATAATTTGCCTCTTTATCCATTGCATGATTTGATTGTCCCAGTGCGTCTCTGTCTCTCTCTCTCTCTCTCTCTCTCTCTCTCTCTGCCTCTCTCTCTCTCTCTCTCTCTCTCTCTCTCTCTCTCTCTCTCTCTCTCTCTCTCTCTCTCGGCCTGCTTGCTGAGAAAATGCCCTCCTTTAAGCCCTCTGAGAAAATCTGCTATAAGACCGGACTGGCTCACTTTGTTCCTTCTGTGTTAAGTCAATCCATCACAGTTTTACTAGTTTTAGTGTTAACTAACGCGTGATTAAAATAATGCGATGATGGAGTAGAAACCATCAGAAATATTTAAACATGATGATTCATCGAGGGTGTTAAATACTTTGTTATCTTTCCTATAGGCAACGATGTATTTGAATATACAACTTTACATACAGGGACTCTTAAGGGGGCCCTGTCATTTAGAAATCGGGAGTTTGATACTGGTCCAAAAGAGTACAACCAGCCTTGATCTGTCTGGGTTGGTAGGATGGCTCATCCTTTGGTTCTAGTCAGGTGTAACGTCCATTAGTTGCCATCCTCCTTTGCCCATTTTTGCTTTTCAAAGACTGGTTTTGTACCAAACCATGGTTACAATCACTAAAATCACATTATTGCTTGTTTATTTTTTATGCCCTTTTACCAATATAACAAATAGGAAGTATATTAGGTTCGTATTGTCAGTAATAAAATCAATGCCAAAAGAAAACTAAATGTAAGAGTCACTATGTTTGTGTCACTGTCCCGTTACTTATAGCCAGTTTTACAAAAAAAAAAAAGGTTATGATGTAGTGATTTTTCTCATAAAAAGATAATTCTATTACATCCAGTTTACCCTGTGAATAATTCTTGCTGAACCAGACGTTTTCCTTCCATTTCCTTCTTAGTTGTGTAATTTCACTGCATCTGCCCCCAACAGCTCTATTGCAATGCAGTAATTAAACAAACTCCATGTGTCATTAGACCAGCCTAATCCACAGGCAGTGATTTAGCAAGACAGCTGTGTGTTTTCATGCGAGATGCATGTGCTTGTCCCTTTCTCTTCCCCTCCCTGCACCCTGTGCCAGCTAAGCTCTCTGGCATTTGTAGTTTTTTTATAGCCCTGCTGTTGGCTGTGCTCCATTCCACACAACAGCAGCAGAAAATGCAACACGCTCTCCTCAGCCCAGCTGCCTGTTCACTTCCAATATCAGACTGCCTACTTGGTGGTGCGTATGTGGTGGAAATAGTGCGTCAAAGCCCTTCCGGCTTCTGGCCCAGTTTGCCATGAGCAATCTTGACACACCGTGGGCTGAAGTTAGGAGTTCAGGCTGAGTTCAACATGAACAGAGCAAACCTGGAAGGACAGCTGATCCCAACATGCTCTTGTTGTCTTGGAGTGTTACCTCAGCAAGGTTAGGACTGGATGGAGCTGAAAGAGCTCTATTGCCAAATGACTTGAGCAAATACTCTATAGTAGTAAATGGTTAGCAAGGTGTCTTTTCCGTTAGCTACATTAACATATTTCACTGAACTACTTTTTAAAAAGGGTATTACCTAATATACAAACATTTATTAATAACTTATAATGAAATGATGCATTGCAGAGAAATTTACCAACCTAGGATTCTTTACCATGTGGGTAATGGCAATCAGGAGTCACAATGTGAAAGTGACTATTTGTCATTGTGAAACACAGCAAACAGTAAACACAATAAATGTATATATATATATATATATATCTTTCTCTGCACAGATACACAATCAAAGAAATTGCAATCACACATTTCTAATGCATGTCTAGTTTAATTTATAATCCTCAGTTGTTTACATTATTTATATTTTTTACTTTGATTTAATTATATTTTATAAGAATATAGAACACCCGTTGGTGGAACACCAGTTCCCTAAAGAACCCCAGGTATCGCAGTACTTTGTCTTTCAAAACATATTTTGGCAAATCTGAATTTTTAAATATTGCATAGGATTTCTATGTTTAAGCATGCTGCACTTGCTTTGGGTTCCTACCAGAGAAGAAACATGGCAGTGATAAAGCCAGTCAGTCATTTTCTGCTGCTTGTCCCAAATGGGGTCGCAGGGGAGTGCTGGAGTCCAACCCAGCACACACAGGGCAAAGGACAGGGGGACGCACCCTGGACAGGTCTCCAGCCCATCGCAGGGAGGAGTGAGATGGGGATGGCACTTTGTCTTCAAGGGTGCCTCAGGGCAACCTATTGGGAAGGGGTTCGAACCCCTGATCATGTGGCCAACACCCTAACCACTAGGCCACCGCTGCCCCGGCAGGGATAAAGCCACTTCCAGAATGTTTCTCACACATGCTTTTTGCAAGTGAAGAAAATATATGGTGCTCTAATCAGTGCAACCAACACAGACCTTCACACCTTTATTATCTTTAATCATTACACACAGAGATATTACATTATTACTGAGGAGAAAAAAGATAGTGAGAGACTGAGAGAAATGAAGGGAAGGTGTGAGGTTCATATTTGTAAGTGGCAAATGTATTGCACTCCTGGTAAAAAAAAAAAAAAAGTGCTATAAAAGTCAACTTGACGTTGAGCACTAACAGAAATTGAAGAATATGTTTTTTGCATATATTGTAGTGCGTTTAGAAAGCTGCAAATATTCATTTCATTCATGCAGTTTCTATTTACATGAACTTTTACAACAAGCCCACCTTGAATGTCTGTTTTTTACTCATCTGACTATAGAGCTCCTCTGTTGTGCCTTCCAAAGAGTTTCTGTGAAAGGTCAAAAGTTTTATTTTCTACCTCATAATGCTATCAGCCTCTGCAACAATGATCTTTGGAGAAATATTTCTCTCTAAACATTCTCCTTACTGTGCTCTGAGGTGAAATAAACAGTACCCCAGTAAAGGGACCTCAGGTTGTTTCATTTATTTATTTTTTGAGTCCTAATACTGGATAAAAGCAATTTCATAAGTGTAGCTATTTTCATAGCAACGTGTGATTTATTAAGGTGCAATAATTTCCCAGGACTTTGCACTAAAGGAATTTGGTCTCTGCTTCACCTTACATTTATACCGCATTAAAAGAGAAGGATATAGATATGCTGCGATGGGCTGGCGACCTGTCCAGGGTGCGTCCCCCGTCCTCGCCCTATGTGCGCTGGGTTGGACACCAGCACCCCCCCGCGACCCCGTTTGGGACAAGCGGCAGATAATGGATGGATATAGATATGAAAAATGAAGTGAAAGTGACTATTCTTGTCATTGGAAGTACACGGCACAACATACACCTCTGCATTTTACCCATACACACAAACACGTGCAGCAGGGGGCAGCTATTGAAAGCACCCGGGGAGCAGTGATGGGGACAGTACAAAAAAACAGTATAAAAAAAGACCCTCCATGTAAGATTGTAAGATTCAGCACCAAATACATTTTTTTTCCACCTAGAACTATAAAATGTAAAAACCGTGATTGTAAAGAGCCAGTTTGTGCATAATCCAATGGCTGTTGGTTGAATATGTATATATAGGAATTTACAAAAAATAGCAAAGTTAATAAGTCTGGACTTTGTACAGCTGGTGCAAATGGCTGCTAGTCTAAAGCTTTCTAGTTCTTATAGTTAATTCGGTCTTGACTCAGAGGTTAAGCTTGCTATATGAGAATTCTGCTATGCATTCCAGCAGCCCTCATCTGCTCTCTGTTCCACATTCCTGGCTCAGAGTGAGCAACAGCGGCTACACCAGAGCAAGAGTCTATACCAGGATTTCTAGCCAAGCGTTCAACCTAAATTCAGCTTTAATGGACTCTCTTGCTTCTTATGGCTTCACTTGAAAGGGGGTTATAATTTCAGAGGGTAAGCCTTATAGATCTTTTGTGTGGCCAATTGGGTGATTTGGCCATTTTAATGATTTGTAAGAAGGGAAGTGAAGTGGGCAATGACCCCAATTTGAATTATTGTAAAATCAGAGAGCATTTAGAACTTTTCCATTAAGATGATAAAGATAAAACTGGATTCCACTGCAGGACCCCCATAACCTTGTCATCAAAAGTTTGGGAATACATAGTATCAGTGGAATGAGGCCTGATCACTTCAGTGGCATTCACCAAAAAATAAGTAATTCAGCAAAAAACAGGTGATAATGTGGCAATGTAACTGAAATAAGTCTTAAAGCATATAAATATGTATAAAATGGTGCAACGGTGGTCTAGGCCTTATAATCAGAATGTTGTTGGTCTGAGTCCCAGAGCAGTAGGTTGCCCTGAGGTGGCCTTGAGCAAGGTACAGTCCCCACCATTGTAAATATGTGGCCACTTAAATATTCTACATTTACAGTAGGATAGAGTTGTGCTGTTCTTGGTTCCAGTGAGTCCTCTGGTGTAATCATTTCACATTCATTTTCATTTTTGTAATCCAGCTTTGAACTGTAATGTCTTTTTGTGAGAGTTTTTTTTTTAAATATCCATTCTAATATGGGACAATGGGGCAGTGAGGGAAGGGGCAGCGGTGGCCTAGCAGTTAGAATGTTGGCCACGTGATCAGAGGATCGGGGGTTCGAACCCCTTCCCAATAGGTTGCCCTGAGGTACCCTTGAGCAAGGTGCCGTCCCCGTCAAGCTCCTCCCTGCGATGGGCTGGTGACCTGTCCAGGGTGCGTCCCCTGTCCTTCGCCCTGTGTGTGCTGGGTTGGACTCCAGCACTCCCCTGCAACCCTGTTTGGGACAAGCGGCAGAAGATGGATGGATGGATGGATGGATGGATGGGGCAGTGAGGACTGAAGATTGACCACAAGTTTTCAGTTGGGGTCTGGGGACTTTCCTGGCCATAAACCCAAAGTTTAGATTTTTGGTTTCCTGAGCCGCATAGTTATTATTTTTGCCTTATAGCACGGTGCTCTATCATGCTGGAAAAGGCATTGTTCTTAACCAGATTTTTCTTGGATGGTTGGGAGAAGTGGCTCTCCGAGGATGCGTTGGTATCATTCTTTATTCATGGCTGTGTTGTTCAGCAAAATTGTGAGTGAGTCCGCTCCCATGGCTGAGAAGCAACTCCACACATGAATGTTCTCAGGATGCTTTACTGTTAGCATTGTGAAGGTAGAATTCAACTTTTATTCTCTGGACAATCTTTCTCAATCTTTCTTTACGATTAAACAATCATCAAGGGGATTCTTTAGAGAAAATGACTTCACTCCAGTCCTCAGCAGTCCAGTCCTGCAGAATATCAATCTGTCCCTGATGTTTTTCTGGAGAGAAGTGGCTTCTTTGCTGCCCTTCTTGATACCAGGTCATCCTCCAAAAGTCACCTCACTGTGTGTGCAGATGCACTCACACCTGCCTGCTGCCATTCCTGAGCAAGCTCTGCACTGGTGGTGCCCTGATCCCACTGCTGAACCAACGTTAGGAGGCAGACCTGGTGCTTGCTGGACTTTCTTGTTGACCTTAAGCCTTCTTCACAATTTAACCTCTCTCCTTGAAGTTCCTGATGATCCGATAAATGATTGATTTAGGTGCAATCTGACCAGCAGCAATAGCCTTGCCTGTGAAGCCCTTTTTGAGCAAAGCAATGATGGCTGCACATGGTTAACAGAGGAAGAACAATGATTTCAAGCCTCATTTAAAGCATCCAGTCTGCTATTCTCACCAGCCTTGTCCTTCTCAACACTCTCACCTGTGTTAACGAGAGAATCACTGAAACGATGCCAACAGGTGGCATGGCTAAAATGCAGTGGAAATGGTGTTTTGGGATTAAGTTCATTTTCATGGCAAAGAGGGACTTAATCATTGCAATTCATCTGATCACTCGTCATAGCATTCTGGAGTTTGTGCAAACTGCCGTCATAAAAACTGAGGCGGCAAACTTTGTGAAAATTAATTTTTGTGTCATTAATAAAACTTTTGGCCATGGCTGTAGTACTTGCAGTGGTGCATAGTCTCTCAATGCATCAGAATAAGCTTTATTAACACACTTTTACTTGTTCTTGATATTCACACTATTTTTTTTTTCAAATTCCTGGTTCATTTTCAGCCATCTAAAGCATGCAACATTCACCTGCCAAATTCATGCTGCAGAGCGTGAACAGTTTGAGCCTTTGGGGTGCATGATGAGCTAGGCGCAGCAGCTTATACACTGTGAGCTCATCATTTACTGAACTGAACTGAAGCTCTCTCAGCCCTGTGTCATATTCACTGAGTCAGCTGTAACGCGCAGCCATGCCATGCAATTGAAGTTATGAAAAGGAGTTTGATGTTTGGCTTAGCCAAGAACATGAAACCACAAACAGAGACATGTCTTAAACTTATATAAGCAAGAGAACATCTTTATGCTTGGCTAGAAGGCCTTCCTTTAAGATAGTGACAGTTTCTTGTGAAATTCTGTATTCTGTTTACTACTAGTTGGTAACAGAGACTGACAAAGTGTTTCATAACACAAAGCCTTCTGAGGTCAAAGCGAAATGTCCCAACGCTCCAGAACAGATTCAGGAGATACCATGCATATTCTGGGAAACATCACTGTGGCAGCACCATTTCAAACTTTGTTCAATACAGCCACTTTCTGTTTTCTCCCTGTTTGTCTCACTTACTGGCTTTGAGTGCATTTCATTTGTAGTGCCTGTATTTATAATCAGACCTGATGGAAAAAGATGATCCGCTGTGGTGACCCCTGAACAGAAGCAGCCAAAAGAAGAAGAATGTAAAATTAAACCTATTGGCCTCCTAGAACAAGCATTCATCATTGGCCAGTTTCTGACCACGGAGCCGCTGTTAAACAGAAATCATTTGGGTAGTATGTTGCGTGTGTGTTGGTGGTAAACATGTATTTAGTACCACGGTGCTCAAGAGGTTTTTACACATAATGGTGTAACTGCTAGGTTGAGAGAATTCCACCACTCAAAAATATCCAAAAATAGTGACCTGGCCAGAAAATACAGGTAAGGGTCTTCAAATGAAGTGGAAAATATGATCATTTGCTTATGTGGTTTAATGTTGGTGACTCTGATTTCTGTGAAATGAACATGAAAAAAGAGAAAAATGAGAAAAGAAAAAGTATGGTTGCGGTGAAAATGAAAAAGTCAATAAGTATTTACTTTTTTTGGCATCTTTTAAAATGATAAGTTATATGCAACCATCTACCACTGAGTCAATTGCACATCAGGATCATTAGAATCGCATCACGTTACAGACAAGCAACAAACATGCTTGTGTGGTTTCTGACTCTATACATTATATATTATGGTACTTTATATATTACTCTATCATGGTACTGTATGAAGTACCATTATATATATATACATTATATATATAAAACACACTTTATACACAGCCCTCGTCATTTTAGGGCACCATAATGTTTGGGACAAAGTAATGGTAGGCATATAAAAGCAGTCATGTTTAGTAATTTGTTGTATATCCCTTGCATGCAATGATTGCGATTCATAGAAAAGCTTCTCTGGTGATGCTGTGACAAGCCTCTAATGCAGCCACTTACAACTCCTGCTGGTTCCGAGGTGTTGTCCTTTTAATTTTCCTCTGCAGCATATGGAAGGCATGCTCAATTGGATTTAAATCACATCTTCCATTTTTTTTGCCTTTGGGAAACAAGAACTTGAGCAGATAAGATGTTTCTATACACTTCAGAATTCATTGTGCCCCCATTAATGATACATGTGGCAGTGCCTGTGGCAGCCATCCACTGCAAAGCCTAAATACCCCCACCACCATGTTTAACAGATGGGCTAGTGTGTTTTGGATCTTGGGCAGTTCTTATTTATCTCCACATTTTCCTCTTTCTGTATTAAATATTAGCTACATTAACTACAGAGCAAAAATGTAAAATATTTACGCTGAAGAAATTTGGATTTTTTTTTTTTTTGACAAACTATTTAGATCTTAAGTGGGGTTTTTTTTATGTTTTAAAACGCTTGACAGTTAACGGGTAAAATGTGTTAGAGCTGGTTAAACATCAAACTGTTAGAAAGCCTCAGGTCTAGAACTGAAAGCTATTAGTTTCCTATGCACAGCTCAAGGTTTCTCCAGCTGTTTCCCAACCTCCAGTGCACTAGATGAAACACACAGGCCATTAAAAAGGCTCTTGCTAACAAATTCCCCCCCTGCACTGACCAATCTGACGTTCGTTTGCTGCCTTGGATTGGTGTGTGTAGTGAACCATCACAGTGTAGTGGACCCAAGACCCATGCTGCAGGGCATGAGTGAACTAAATCAATCAGATCGGCTTTGTCAAAGCCAGGAAAATCCGGCATGGTTTTCCTCACAGCTGTGTTGCTTGGCCTTGTCTTCAGCTTCAATCCCCCCAACCCACTGTCACACCAGAGACCTAAAGTGTCAAATCCTTCTGGCAGTGCTTTCAGTTCATGGGGTAGGCCTGTACACGTGTCCTCAAATTCGTCAAACAGATTGTCGAGATTGTCCAGGTGTTTTTTAAATTATAGGCAGCGGTGGCCTAGTGGTTAGGGCGTCAGCCACATGATCAGAGGATCAGGGGTTCGGACCCCTTCCCAGTAGGTTGCCCTGAGGTACCCTTGAGCAAGGTGCCGTCCCCAACACTGCTCCCCGGGCGCTTTCAATAGCAGCCCACTGCTGCACATGTGTGTATGGGTGAAATGCAGAGAGTGAATTTCCCATTCGTGGGATTATAAATAAAGGATTATTATTATTATTATTAATCTAGAGTTATATGGCTAATATAGCTAGTGGAAGCAAATAATTTTGATTGTGTAATCTGCCAACAGACCTAATCACACATATAAATCAAAGCAAGTTAAGTTGTTAAGTAATCACCAATAAACTTGTAATGTATGGCTTACTACTATCATATTTAAACTAGTCAAAAGCCAATGTTATCTTGATGGCATTGTGAACAAAACGAAAAGCATCATCTGCATTTAACTCATACACTCTGGGAAGAAGTGGGCAGCCATATCCAGTGCCCAGGAAGCAGTGATGGAGACAGCATCTTTTTCAAGGATACCTCAGGGCAACCTACTGGTAAGGGATTCAAACCCAAAGCCTTCCAGTCCTGGGGTCTAATCCCTAAACACAACAGCTGGTGATGTTGTGCTTACTGTTTCAAGCTCAAGAGAATGTTTTCAGACATAGCAACACAATTTTTGGTTCAAAGAATTATAAGCATGCGAGCCTTAAATTGGCTTTCCCTCCATTTTCATGTGATACAGAGTTATTTGTCCTTAATGCAACATATCATAAGAGCTTAAATGAAATATGTTATCTGGAGAAAATTACACTTTGTTCAAAATTACACAATATTGTTGATCCACCTTCATTTACTAAACTTAGCTCAACTTGGCTGCCACTATTTCAGAGTCAGCTCAGCAAACTTTATTTTGCATATATATAATGGAATTGTATAATTCCATTACTTATCTTACTTATGTCGGTCCAATTCATCTTATCAGTGGTCCATGTAATGTGCAACCATCAGTAGAGAATACAGTAATGAACTCTTACAGCTTAAAATAAAGACACTGGGAAATTAACCAAAACATGGAATATTACAGCATAGACCCAAGGGATTGTAGCCTAGAGGGAAAGACAACAGAGAGATGCTAAGTAAAACAAGCAGGCAGAAAAACCCATTATACAAATATCTGAGGCTAGAAGCCAAAAGAGAAAGATGTATGATTTCCTCCACAGTGTTGGAAATTATAACTTATAAAAAGTTAATTTAATTCAAAATAGTTGTAATAGAATATGTAAGTAATAGAATATATAGTTTAAGTACAAAGGACTATTTTGATATGCATTCTGTGATGGCACATGGAAAGCGTACAAGCTCTGGTTCCCTCTCAGAGTGCAAAGGCATGAACATCAGGTGGATTGGAGACGCCAATTTGGCTCTTAAGTGTGACTGTGAGTGTCTGTGTATCTGGCCTTTGATCGACTGACACCTTGTTCATGGTGTTTCTCTGCTTATGAGTGCTAGAATGGGCTCCAGCACCCCCACAGCGGTTAGCATAAGAGGTTCAGATGATAGTTGGATGGTGGATGGATGGCTGGATGTTTTTTTTATATATCCAGTAAAACCAGTTCTTTCTTGTGTTAATGACATAACTGAGAAAACAACTTTATTCTTATTCAGGTGCAAAAGATATAAAATAAAATCACTTTCTTTAATTTTATTTTAAACAACTTTCTTTTATTTCAAATTGCTTGCCACATACTTTACAGGTCCACTATTAAATTATACAACTACATGACCCAGTTGCAGATAGTGGTGAAAAATGCCTCTTTTGATGACAGTGATGTGTGGCATTAACATAGATTGGTAGTGTGCGTGTTATTATGTATAAAGAGGGTTTTTCAAAGACACTTAACTGGTAGATCCTATCACATTTGTAGAAATGTTACCATAATTACAACCACGTTCAAAAGCATTATGACATTTTTGCCTCTTCCTTCACTTCCCAATTTCATATTACTTTGCTTATGTCCTTGTCTGACGCTCAAGAAATTACCAGTGAAAAAAGGGGAAATTTGCTAAAAATAACACTTTAGTCTCTTTCTCTCTCTCTCTCTCTCTCTCTCTCTCTCTCTCTCTCTCTCTCTCTCGCTCTTTCTCTCTCACCTTCTCTGGGCTCTTGATACAAAATGTCAAGCTTTACCCTTTGGAGCATTCACTGCGTCTTTTCAATATCACCCCCCAGTCCCTCTTCTAAATGTCTTCCATGGTCAGGACACAGCGATGAAGGGGGCTGCTTCCAGGCAAAGTTAAAGATTAAACACACTCCAGCAGAGCATTTAAAGCATTCCTCTATATTCTGGCCTGTAAAGTTGTGCAAGAGAGAGAGAGTTTTATTTGTGCTTTCCTGTGTATGTGTGGAGACAGAGACGAAAAAGTGTCAGCACAGCATTTCTGAGCACTGTGAAAATGTGTGAGACGGGCTGGCAGCTTTGATGATGCACCACAGTGATATTCAGCTTGCAAAGCTCTACAAGTGAACATCACAACATAAGTCATCACCTCACATCACACTGCCCAATCTAAGGCTGTGACAAAAATAGGACCCCCATTTGCATTTTGGTGCAGTGTTTTCCAAGCCTGGCCCTAACTCTGCCCTGCATATTTTAGGCTTTCACATGCTTGCAGTGTACCTAATCCCAATTATCAGCTAATTAACAAGCCTTTCCTTGGTATGAGTGGGTGTGTAAGAGCAGAAAAACACTAACATGTGTCAGTTCGGCCCCATGACAAGGGTTAGGGTTAGGATTAGGAACTAGGAAATACAAGTTTAGAGATGTCCTCCAAATTGTAAATACATACAGGTCCATAGTGCTTTACATTATATCCCTGTCCATCTGTAGTTTCTAGCAAACTCTGCAGACCACCTTGGTACCCTTGGTATCCATCATGGACAACACCTCCCACCCCCTACACGAGAATGTACGAGCACTGAGCAGCTCGTTCAGCAGCAGACACCCGCAGTGTAAGAAAGAACGCTACTGCAGGTCATTCCTACCTGCAGCAATAAGACTCCACAACTCATCATAACATTACATTTCATTACATTGCTTGTTTTATTATTATAAATTATTATATATTATATTACATATTATTATTATTATTAATGTATATTATTATTGTATTGTATATTATTATTATTATTATTATTATCATTATTACACTTATAACTTGTTTATTTATTTATATATATTTATAACTTATTTAAAACTTATTTATTATCATGTAGATATGTATAAGTATAAATATTTATATAGATAGATCGATAGGAGGGCAGTCGTGGCCTAGTGGTTAGGCGTTGGCCGTAGGATCGGGGGTTCGAACCCCTTCCCAATAGGTTGCCCTGAGGTACCCTTGAGCAAGGTGCCGTTCCCGTCCTGCTCCTCCCTGCGATGGGCTGGCGACCTGTTCAGGGTGCGTCCCCCGTCCTCGCCCTGTGTGCGCTGGGTTGGACGCCAGCACTCCCCCGTGACCCCGTTTGGGACAAGCGGCAGATGATGGATAGATAGATAGATTATTTATTATTTATTTTTTATAGCTGCTGTACTTCTCCTGTACCTGCTCCTCTTTCCTCTTTCCTTATGTCTCTATTTTTTTTTTTCCTATTCCTTTTCTGTACATCTCTCACTTTTATAAGAGCCCTGTAACACCCAAATTTCCCATTTGTGGGATAATAAAAGATTACTCTACTCTACTCTACCCTGACGTATCCACCATTCGTAGTGCCCTTGATAACTGACATAAATTCTGGGCGTGAGTAACAATTAGCTTTTTGTGATTTGCATATTTAAATGACAGCAAAATATGAAACATTCAGACAATGTGCTAATTCCTCTGTCTCTTACAGTTGCTGGAAGGTTGTGCTTGGTTAAAAGGTGGGAAAGAACCTTGTTACTATAAAGTTTATCTTGAATCACATCAGAGCCATGATATCTCATTTAGTTTCCACATTAGGTTAAAAACAAAAGGTGGGATGCCTCTTTGTAGCAGCGCCATGGCATTCTTGCAGCCATGCAGCTGCATTACTGTAAAGAATAAGTAGCTAAAACTGGGATATTTTAACTGTTTATAATCATAGTTGCATCTGCTGGCTGTAGTTTATAAGAGACATGCAGGATGAGAATGCAGTCAGACAGGGTAAGATAGGGATTCATGCACTAATGTCGAGAGGTAATGGAGTGCAAGAGCTATGAAGGGTGCATAGCTGCAGGTGAAATCAGTTTCAAGGATTTCCAGGTTTCTCTTCAAGGTTCTTCATTCAATATCATCTCAACCAATCATCTTTAGGCAAACTACACACAGTATACAGACAACACTCTCTCTTTGTTACGCATGATCAGAGCATTGTTTTTGCTCATGCATTTGGTCACATAGTTAGCTCGGCCTGGTTATTAGTACAGTTGCAAACGGAGCAACCCAAGCTCCATAAAACCATTTCAGGTGATGCTAAAAAAGGAATCTAAATGCACTAACAAATGCACTAACACTAGCATTAACACAATATATATGTTTGGATTTGAATGGACAGCTGTTGATGGCAAGGTGCCCCGTCTTATCATGCCGATAATTGCTCATAATTGTATTGCAAGTCTCTTGTTTCTAAACACTAACATTGCTGGTCTCAAACTTTGTCACACAACGTTTGCTAATGGATCAACCCAGCAAACAAGTCACTGCATGAACACTCTTATAACCAAGTTCCCAAAAAGACACTTTAATCTTGATGTCAATTCTCTCAGTATTTCAGTGAGCTTTGCTAGGTGGGTACGTTCACTTTTAGCTATGCTAGCAAACAAAGTGTTATAAATCTGCAGTTTGTGAGCTATCTCAGCCACATGCTGTTCCCTGTCCTTTATTCTCAGGGTTAATTCATAATAGAAACCATAACCTATAATACACATCCTACACCTGTTCTATTGTGTCTTCAGATTCACAAATGATGATCAATGTTCAGCAACTTCAGAAACTAATTCAAAAAAGCAAGCCCATTTGATTGAGCAATGTTTCGCGCTGACACTGAGCATTTGCATCTTGATTCAGGGTTTATGTATTAATCTCACACATTGATTATTAAGGGATTAAATTTAGGTTAGTGGAACCTTTTCTCACTTTTCTCATGGATTTTTTAAACCATGTGACACGCCAACAGTGACTACATCAAATGGTTTAAAGGCTGAAATTACAATATAAAGTTTTACAGCATCTGTTTTTTTTCTGCATAAACCCACAAAAGCAGATTTTAGGGTGTCAAGAGCTTTTCATTTGGCATTTTACAACCTAATCTCATTCTACATACACAGGCAATGAAACTCAGAGCACATTTTAGCCAAAAATGTGGATTCTTTAATTAAACGTATAAAACAATGTTTATGTATTTATTTGTTGCCGTCAAGAACTTTATAATGCTTTCATTGGTTTTTAATCATGTGGAGAGAGCTAGGAAAAGACTCATTAATCTCTCTGCAGGCACAAAGCTCCAGTTTCCACTTCCTTTAAACAAGGAGCAGCTGCTGGAAACATTAAAATGCTCATTCATACAACGCCAAATTATAATGACAGAAAGGCAGATTGTCTTAACAGATTGTCATAGTCAGGGCCACAGGAATAATACGTTGAAGAGGAGGAAGAATTATTACCATATTATTATTATTGTTGTTATTATTATTATTATTACTATTGTTATTATTATTGATATTATAATTAGCAGTAGTAGTAGTAGTAGTGTTGTGTGCAGAGTCCAAAGGCAAGGCTTTTTGCCAAAAAGTTGACCCCGCACTGATGAAAGGTCTTTCATCCTCAGCAGTCTCCAGGGGCTTGGGGTGGGGAGTCACCTGCATAGCAACCTATTTCTTAAACAAACACATACACACACCCCCACACACACACTCATGGTCAGTGCTCTCCCCATAACCTCTCCTTTTCCGTTCACAAACTTGTTGTGGTCAAGCTTGTGGAAATAGAGAATACCATTAGCTGTACAATAGAGCTTCCTTTGAACGCGGGTTTCTCACACACACACACACACACACACACACACACACACACACACACACACACACACACACACACACACACACACACACACACACATAAACACACACACACACGTCAAGCACACACACACTCTCTCTCTCTCTCTCTTTCTCTCTCTCTGTCTCTCTCTCTCTCTCTCTCTCTCTCTCTCTCTCTCTCTCTCTCTCTGTCTCTCTCTCTCTCGGTCTCCCATTCCCTCACTCCCCTGTTTAAATAAACATTGGTGAGTAGGTAGCAGAGTGGCCATTTAAGTTGAAAGATTCTTTCACACACACAGTCAGCACTGGAGGAGTGTAACTGGACAAAACATCCAAAGCAGTGAGTAAACGCCTGGAATTATTATTATTTTGTCATTGATAATGCTGATCAGTATGTGCTGCAAAGTGAATGGTTTATTTAGTTTGCTCACTCTCTGCAGATTAGACTTTATTGCGCTGGTTGTGAGCACTACAGGTCACATTTTCTTCAGTTTTATTACTCTGGCAACTTTGCTTTTAACTCCTTTTAACTACAGGTTAAACCACTTACCACTTAGGTGTGGTAAATGTGGGATAGATATTTATCAGTTGTCAGGACAGGGATTAATTATCCTTTTCTACTGACAATTTTCCAACATCCCTCAACATGTTGTGCCTTTAAGACAGTTTCCAAATGTAAATGAGCTCTGTTCTGATTGGAAGGGCATCGCTCAAAAGCAGTCTAGGCAGAAACACTCTTTATGATCTCACCATGAATGGGTGGGGCTAAAATCCTGCAGGCTTCTATTATTTATTTTTTTATGTATATAATTATTTTTATTTTTTATTCATCTTAAAGCATTATGGTTTCCAGAACCTGGGACTATGAGGATGTTAAAGCGATTTCCATCAAGCATGATGGTTAGTGACATTAGATGCACATGGAAGGAAAGCAGGCACCACTGCAAGCATTTCATTTTTCATCGTCTCCTTGCGGTCGCCTGAAGTGCCGGGCTACAGCCATCGCTGGCAGCTCTGGTTTTGGATTACAGGATTTTCTGTGTGGTGACCACTCAATTTCCCCACTAAATACCAGAAATGTCTGAGTGCTTTGCCTTTGGGAAAAGTCACATATTTCAGCAGAATTCTGGGCTTGTGTGACTGAATAATAAACCACCCTTCAAGCCTCCATGTACATGTTGGTCTAAGTAGTTTGGCATTTGTGCAACGGCCGAACGGAATAAATCTGAGGGAAGATTCTGGTCCCAGTTCATTTACAGTTTATATATACTGTCTGCTAATTGCTCATATTCCATACACAGCCATGTTCTAACCGCCAAGCTAATAAAGCCACTTCCAGTATCAGCAGTTAAATGCAGCCATGGCCATTATGCTGCATCCTGTAGGGGGAAGTAACTTTGTGGCTTTGCCCATAGCCCTTAGGATGTAAAATGTTCTAGAACAATATTTTTATGATTTTCACAGACGAGGTCTGGAGTGACTCTAGTATTCCCACCCTTTTGAGCTTATACTAGTGGATATAATGTCCCTGAAATAATGTTTGTGTAACAGGATGGCCCACATACCTTTACACATTCACTCCAGTTCTAGTAGTAGCTCTGATTGGACATGACAGAAGTACAGCTACAGCAGTGTAGCTGTCAGATCTGGGATTACCTTCATTTCCTACATGCAAAGCCACAGCTGGAATACAAACACACACAGCTACTTGGGCTGGAGGCTTTTTATTGTGAATAATTGATGCTAAATGATGGGCTTATAACTTAGCATTGTTGTTTTGGCTATTTTTTATGCACATATCAGGTCATTAAGAGAGACAGTCTGGTGAGCTACAACTCATGTAACCTGAGACCATATTTATCTTAATATTTAAACATTTTATTTTTCATTTATATTACTTATAACATCCAAGCACATTCAAAGTACCTCTGTTTTGAAATGTTCCCCGTCCTTCGCCCTGTGTGAGCTGGGATGGACTCCAGCACTCCCCCGTGACCCCGTTTGGGACAACGGCAGAAAATGACTGACTGACTATTTTGAATTGTGCCACATTGGAAAAATGAGGCGAAACACTGAAGCATAATAATCAGCTTTAGTAAGTGAGGCTAACTACACAGGCAAAAATATGTTTATATATAAAGTTGAAAACACCAATATTAAAATAGTCTGTTTCTTTAAAAAGTGTCTTTTTTGTTTTCCGTCAATGGTCTGTATGAACTGAGAAATAAAATTTTCTAACTGAAACCTAAACGTTGTTTAAAACTCACATCAGTCTCTTATTTCAGAAGACAGCGGGATGGACAGTTTTCTATTATACTGGCCTTTTAAAATTTTCTTCCAATTTTGGCTGTTATCTAAAAATGCTGGATTTTCAAGGTGATCACAGATTTCGGACCCTAATGTTTTAAAAATGCATATATTGTGTGTCAGCCAGCTATCAGGGATGTAGAATAATGCTGCCTGGTGAGGCTTCATTGTCATGGAGGTGTGCTAAAATGCTGATGAACGGGGCAGCCCAAAGCCCAGCTGAGCCCTGGGGGGAGATTGGGGTTTTTCCTGAGCGAACAGGGGACATTCCGGCACTGTGCTGACTGCAGGGAGATTAGACGCTCTGATTGAGCCAGTGCAGCAGTGGGGAGCAGGGGAGGCACATTTCTGTTGGACAACAACAGGTGTGAACTCTATACACACAGCAGAGAAACGTGAAATGGATGCTGAAAACTCCGTCTTTATGCTGACTACCTTTCGTTGCTATAATTCATCCAACTGGTAATGTGTTGCACTGTTTATCAAAGCATTGGGGCTGGGATCCCTAGTGGCACAGCTGTCTAAGCATTGGCTTGATCACTGGGAGTTCATGAGTATGATCTGCCATCTCTCATCAGGTGTCCAAGAAGTCACGATTCTCTTTGCTTTTTTTTTCTGTGTTGGTAGGATGGAAAGGCACAATGAGCCTGTTCCTCAGCTTCATCACATTAATGCTTCCTCTCTACATTCATACATCACTGTCAACAATATATATATATATATATATATATATATATATATATATATATATATATATATAGTATATTTTTCAATATCATCCAAATATACGATTAACATGTAAAGCAAAGAACTTGCTCAGAAAAAGAGAAATGCTAATAGACACCAACAACCAAGTCCTCAGTCCTTGTTAAAATATTAACTAGATCTCTAATCTGTCATGCCAAGATCTTTTTCAGTTTTGGGATTGAAAACTTGGCAATATACACAAGACAAGTGTGTATGTCGCCCTTCTACTAACACACACACACACACACACGCCCACACATCATTAAATGAAAATGCTGCTCTGGTGAAGTTAGAAATTGAACACATTGGTCACTGGACAGGGGATCTTTTTGTTCAATAGCTTTAATTAATAAGCTTTGAACAACATTGGTGACCTTAGGCTTAGGTGCATCTGCTCTAGTGCATCCCATTTTATTTCCATTGATTTTCTTTGGAGATTATGTGAGTGAGTGCCTGTGTCAGCAATGCACGGACCTTAAACAAGCTAAATCCTTTAATTAGAGGATGTGTCTAGATATTTTTGGATGTATGGTTCATCTTAGCTCTTTGCCACTGGTTTTTACATGATAAGACAATGAGCAAAATTATGTGCTGATTTTGAATGTTGCATTTCTGTGACACCGTGACTCTGTAGAGAGTGTCACTAACGTCCCAAGGCATGTTCTTGTTCAAAAGAAGCAAACATCCAGACTGAAAATGAAACATCATTGCTCCAATACTTAAATATATCTGGACGTAAACATAAAAGCAAACAAATACAATTTGCTTTCAAATGGCACATCTGCCTAAGCTTTGCCCCATCAGTGGCCAGAAATATAGCCAACAAGTTACATTACAATACCAAATTCATGATATTTCCAAAGTCCTCCAGGTGTCTTTGGCTGCCATGATATTAGTGGCAGGTTTAGAAAATTCAGTGAATATTCAGGAGGTCGTCACCCTCCTAGCTTGGTAGCTTTGAGTGATGGGGAGCATGTAGTAATTGGGTAGTGGAGAAAAAAACGTGAAAAAATAATTAAAATTAAATGCTAAGCAACATAAAGGCAAAAGTGAAGTGAAAGTGACTATCTTTGTCATTGTGAAACAGTGATGGGGATGGTACCTCAGGGCAACCTACTGGCCTGGGATTTGACCCCCGACCTTCTGATCCTGGGGCCTCGTCCTTAACCACTAGGCTACTGCTGCCCCAAAAGGAGTTTTATATATATAGATGGATTCATAGTACAAAAAATAACAAAAGTCAAGCCAGAACAAAACATAGGTGTCTCCGTTGGATGATATTTCCTCTTTACTGACGTCTCCTAGTCTCCTAGGCAACGCCAGGTCTAATGGAACATCATCGGATTGAATCAAAGTAAAAAATGAAAATAATATATTTTTCTTTATTTATATATTACTTACTTTATATAAATTTCTTTGTATTTTACTTGATTGCCCAATGAATTAGTAACTACATGCAAGCTTTAAATAGTGGCAGAGCCTGGAACATAAAGAGCCCAACTTCTACATTTTTTCCTTTGTTGCTTCTATTCGTTTCATTGTGGTTATTCATCTAGGTTATCCATTTCTTTCCACAGTAGCCTGTACCCATTTTAGCAGAGTAAGCAGGCTGGCCTCAAATATTTTCCAAGTGATTTAGCCCTTATCGAGACAACACACAGTTATCACAACCACATGGATGGTTATGATGGTTTAAAAGTATAGGCCAGTTTTCTGTTGACCACTATGTACTCTTCTGCTTACACAATATGGATTAGACTTACAGCCACTTCCTGCACGGCACAGTGATGGATACGTTTGGCTAATAAAGCTATGCTGCGGTTTTCATGGCTACTTTAAACACTGTGCCATGGCTAACAAAATCACGGCAAGGTCATGAATAAGCCTCACTGAGCAAGCACATTCCTGTCTGTGTTTAAACCTAGAGCGTGCCAAGAGAACTGCTACTATTACACACACTCCCAGCATATTAATAAACACCACCATTGTTGGCTGGGTTAAGTTATACTGTAAGGCATGGCCCTGCTTTTGTGCAGATGTGGGAGAAAACACTCTTCTTATATCCTGTTGCAGTTTATTAACTTTTATACATGTTTTAGAGGCCTTTTTGTCAAAAACACCCACCATGACTGGAAAGAGACTACAAGAAGACCACTGCTCACTAGATATTATTTGGTTGGTGCACCTTTCATAGCACAGTAGTGACTCTTACCTGGTCATGTGTCCAGTGCTGATATAAGTATGTTGCCCAAAAATAGAAGTTATGTCGTCTGACCAGAGAAAAAGGACTACACAAATCAGCACATGGGCTGCAGCCTGATATGGTACACCAACAAGTTGCAACTCTTGGTCTTTAATTCAGTGCCTAGTAAGTGTAGACTTTGTTGGTTTGTGTCGTGTGGTTTGAACTGGCTTGAGCAATATTTTCAATAAAATGAGAAGATGGAGGGTCTTATTAAACACTAGAGGGTGCTGATATGCAAGATGAACCAGGGGAAAATCAGGGTTGGGAGGGTGATAACCGATGTTGGTCACATAATGCCCATTTGTGCTACAATTTACAAACCCTCCATTTAGGACAACAAATAGTTCAAATGTCATAAGCTCTGAAAAGAATGATTGACATCAAGTCATTTTTCCTCTGTCTACCCAGTCTGATCATGTTTTTTGCTGGAAAGTTGAGCTATACAGAGTTAATTTTACAACATGAATGCCAAATGAATGCCTGATAAGAGATTAGTTCAGCATGTAACAGGTAGAACTCATTATTTCCCCATTATGGGGCAGGAAAGGCTGAGGGGAGCTTATCTCAGCAGCGCAGGGAACAGAAACACATTTAAATGCTGCACCAAACGTACATGTTTCATAAAGTAAAACACTTATAGTAAGACTTTGCCAAATGCAGAATTATTGATGAAGGAACTTTGCCATTTTTCAGGACATTTTGCCCCAAATCCTGCAAAAAGTCATAAATATTAAGACAAAAGGATGCAAAGGCGGCAAAGGACAGCTCTAAAAAGCTTTTAATCCCTGAAACCTGACCGTTGGCCTTTTCCGGTGGAACTGTACAATTGAATTGAGTAGGCAATATAAATGCTGGTCTTGTTTAAACAGATCCTCAGCAGGATTTTTCTATTTAAATTAGATTTTTCAGCCTTTCATGTGTTTCTGATGAGATTATTTTTGTTCCTTGATCAGGAAATGCAATCAGAATTAAATGGAATTGTTCTAATTGTTTGCCTGACACCATGAATGTAAACAGACTCTCTTTCACTCTCTCACTCTTACTCTCCCTCTCTTAATCTCTATTTCCCTCCCTCTATGTGTTACACTCTCTCTTTCTCATTACAAAGAAAGTCTTCACCCTCTCAATCCTGAGGCCTGATCCAATATTAATTGTCAGATTTAGAAGCTTGGCAGGGCCAGTGGCAGAGATGAGACAGATGTTTTCAATTACAGTGTGCTGTAATCGCCCTGCTGCAGCCGTGACAGTGTTGGAGGCTAGATTTTTGCTGATTTTGGGCTGGGCGTGCCGGACTTTTGCAATGCTATGCACCTCCTCCAGTGTTTTTGACAGGGTGATTAATCTGTACTATACAGGAGGATTACCTCTGCTATGCCACAGAGCAGGAGATACAGTAGCAAGCACTGTTCATCCACAGCAAATGATTCAATCACATAATGAAGCCCTTGTCTACCTCTCTAATGATGTACCAGTGGTGGGATTAAAGGCCTGTCTATATAGCATGCCACTGTTTCCCATCCAGCCAGTAAGCAACATTCACTCAAGCCTTTTCTGTGTGTGCAGGAGTGTACATTTTATAAACTACTGGTGAACTTAAAAATGACCTAAAGTTCTAAGACCTCACTTTTTAATGGAAAGGAATGTAAAAGATTGCTAGAGTATATAAGTACTACAAAATAATAATAATACTACTCTATAAAGACCAGCCCTTATACTTACAGGGAAAAACAAGCTGTTAAGAATGAACTGTTTTTATGATGTCATAAACAAGTCTTGGGTGACATTATTATTCCATGACAACCAAATGCAATGAAATAATATTTTTGCAATAGTTAATATGTGCCACACATCTCAGTTACAAAAATGGAGCAATCATTCATTCATTCATTCATTCATTATCTGCCGCTTGTCCCAAACGGGGTCGCGGGGGAGTGCTGGTGTCCAACCCAGCGCACACAGGGCGAGGACGGGGGACGCACCCTGGACAGGTCGCCAGCCCATCACAGGATGGAGCAATCAATTGAAAGAAATAAAATCTTCATTAATTAACATTTTTTTCTCCTAAGGCACTTCCAGTACAGCCCTATGTGATGAAAGTGAAACTGACTATTCTTGTCATTGCAAGGTCACAGCACAGCACACAGTAAACCACAACGAAACTGGACCTCTGCATTTAACCCATGCAGCTATGATAGCGCCCAGGGAGCAGTGATGGTGACGGTACCTTGCTTAAGGGTACCTCAGGGCAACCTACTGGTGAGGGAATCAAACCCACAATCTTCCGATCCAAGGCAAACTCCCTAACCACTAGGCCACCACTGCCCCGATACCTTTATTTTAAAGATTGTTATAGAGTGCTTGTGGTTTCTTGGGAAAATCTGTATGTCACTGAGACCCAAAAGTCCATTAGAGAGCTCAGTGTGTGTTTAGAGGAAGTCCTCCTCATTACATGACCTCACACACTTGGAAAATTAGCTGTGAGGACAATGCCTGGATTTTCTCCACTTTCCAGAACTTTGTTTTCCAGGGAAGGAAAGTGATAAGAAGAGGTGGAAAGCAATTTTCCATCAAACCACACACATACACACAGCCCACTTGCTTATTTGCACGTACATATGCACATATATTGTATATGCACACATATATAAGTGCTAAAGAGTTAGGTTAGCGTGACCTGAAGTGTGCAGGAGGTCTCCGAAAGCTGAAGAGCAGAGCTACATCCACAGATGTAGATCGTACTCTGCCTCAAGTTATTTCTGCTAAAATCATTTAGCATCAGCAACAAGAAATAAATCACTGTGACATTATAAAGTAGATCTCTTAAACATATCAAGTTAATTGCTGTAATATATGCTGGGTAACATTGCACTGATTGATGTGGGGAGATATATATATATATATATATATATATATATATATATATATATATATATATATATATATATATATATATGTATAAATGGACTACAAGAAAAAGTGCTTAAAATGATGGCTGGCTATCTGTAGCTGCATAGAACCTTTCACACATAGTGTTTAAGTGCATTATAATCCAGCATCATAGTTACTGTAACATAGTGTGAGGTATTATGGGGGAGTCTGTCCAACTGCAAGTGCAATGATTTCTGGAGGAGGTAGAACAGCACATTAGTGAATACAAGCACACATTCATTCATGATCAGCAGGTCAACAGCTGCTCCATCATTACTTATCTACAACATCAGTGGGTTCAGGTGGTGGTCCTCTGCTCAAGGGCTCTCCAGATGTTTGGCTGTGTCTAAAGCCATCTTTTACACTGGCCTGTAAAAACACAAACAAGTGGTGCTGGGAACAGCCTGGTGTTACAGTTATTTAGTTATTTATACTGCGCTGCAGATGTTACACGAGAGCTGTGCATTTTCACACTCTTAAAATAAGAATATGAGTCATGCACAGATGCAAACCTGAATAACTATCAACAGGAAGGAGCTTTTTGGATGTGCTTTTTTAGAGTAAACCTCTAAATGATTAAATGATTATGGTTAGAAGTTTAAACTTCACTACAATTAAATTGAAAAAATTGTCATTGCAAGGTCACAGCACACAGTGAACCACAACGAAATTGGACCTCTGCATTTAACTCATGCAAACACAGTGCAGCTATGAAAGCGCCCGGGGAGCAGTGATGGGAACGGTATTTTGCTCAAGGGTACTTCAGGGCAACCTATTGATGAGGGAATTGAACCCACAATCTTGCGATGCAGGGGCCAACTCCCGAACCACTAGGCCACCACTGCCCACCTAAATTGAATTATAATTACAATAATGCATTCTTTTGAATATGGTTGTGCTCGCAATGCATTGTGAAATATGATGTTTCCATTATGTCGATGTATTTCACTTGTAATGTAATGTTATTTGTTGGCAAACATTTGAATAAATCATAAAATTTAACCAAGATGTGAATGATTATGATTCTTTGAAAGCAATCCAGTGCATCATGAAAATTATTTTTAAATTTAGCAACAAATGAATGGTTCTTTAGCAAAAAGTTCATAGCTGCTGGAAATCAAACAGTTTGTGTAACCAAATTTAAATTCACTTTCACTTAATTCATTTTTAAACAATTCAGGAAGTTTTTTTTTTTTCATTTTACATTCTCACAGACTAACTAGTTTCAATAAATGAATGCATACTGAATCAAACATTATTATAATCAATTTATTCAACAACAATGTCACCCTGAAGGGTTGATAAATAACTTATTTGTAAATTTATAGCTGATAAAAACAGTTTTTCAGCCCAGCTATATAATTTAACACTGCTTTTATAAAATTAATGGTCACTTTACTTTTAGGTTGTGACTGAAAACATTTAAAGATCTATGACTTGTGACCACATGACTAGATATAATATGACATCCTCCCTATTATTCTTGCATTAATAATCTAGTCGAATGTTCTAAAATCAATGCAGTTGAATCTTCACCTGTATAAACAGTGCAAATTATTTTCACGACTAGGTGCTTCTGTTTCTACATTGTGATTTTCCACTATATTGGTCTGTCTCAATTAAGACAGCTGGCAAGGAAATCGCTTGGAACCTGCTGATAAGATGTGATAAGGCATCCATCCATCTTCTGCCGCTTGTCCCAAACGGGGTCGCAGGGGAGTGCTGGAGTCCAACCCACACAGGGCGAGGACGGGGGACACACCCTGGACAGGTCGCCAGCCCATCACAGGGAGGAACTGGATGGGGACGGCACCTTGCTCAAGAGTACCTCAGGGCAACCTATTGGGAAGGGGTTCGAACCCCCGATCCTCCAGCCAACGCCCTAACCACTAGGCCACCACTGCCCCGTGATAAGGCAGACAGTTAGAAAAGTACTTGGTGTGACATCTTGAGGAATAATGGAGGATAAGGAAACCTGGTGGTGGAACCGAGAAGTCCAGGAGTGCAGAAGAAGAAGTGGGACAGTCAGAGAGATTAAGAAAGTAGACAGGAGTACAAGGAGATGAACTGCAGGTTGAAGAAAGAAATGGTTAGTGAGAATATGCCTGAGGAGAAGAGACAAAGTTTACTGGTACCAATTTTCAAGAATAAGGGGAGGAAAGGGAGGAAAGTGGAGTGGTTAGGATGCCTGGGGTAGAGGTGACAAAGGTGGAGGAGTTTACTTGGGATCAGCAGTTCAGAGTAATGGCGAGTGTGAAAGAGAGGAGAAGAAGAGAGTGCAGGCAAGTTGGAATGGGTGGAGAAGAGTGGCTGAAGTGATTTGTGACAGATGGGTATCAGCAAGAGTAAACGGGAAGGTTTACAGGACAGTAGTGAGACCAGCTATGTTGTATGGGTTGGAAATGGTGGCACTGATGAAAAGACAGGAGGCGAAGCTGGAGGTGTCAGAGTTAAAGATGCTGAGAGTTTCATTGGGTGTGACGAGGATGGACAGAATTAGAAATGAGTATATTGGAGGGACAGCTCAGGTTAGACATTTTCGGGACAAAGTTAGAGAAGCAAGGTTGTGTTGGTTTGGAGATGTCCAGAGGAGAGTCGAGGATTATATTGAGAGGAGGATGTTGAAGATGGAGCTGCCAGGAAAGAGGAGAAGAGGAAGACCAAAGAGGAGGTTTATGGACGTGGTGAGAGAGGAAATGCAGGTGATTGGTTTGAAGAAGGAAGATGCAGAGGACCGGATGAAATGAAGATGGTAGATCCGCTGTGGTGACCCCTAAACGGGAGCAGCTAAAAGAAAAAGAAGAAGGAAAAGAGAGGAAATCACTTTCTCTAAAGCCCATTTTCTCTCACTATACCAAATTTGATTGCTTAGTCAATATGAGCTCAATGCATAGAATGAAACAGGCCATTGCAGAATTCATCAGCTCATAGGTCCATTTACTCAGCTGAATGAAAGTGAAAGTGAAAAGTGAAAGTGAAAGTGACAACCCTTGTCATTGCGAGGTCACGGCACAGCACACATGAACCACAACGAAATTGGACCTCTGCATTTAACCCATGCACACTCAAACCTGTGCAGCAGTGGGCAGCTATTGAAAGCGCCCGGGGAGCAGTGATGGGGACGGTACCTTGCTCAAGGGTACCTCAGGGCAACCTATTGGGAAAGGGTTTGAACCCCCGATCCTCCGATCATGGTGCTAACGCCCTAACCGCTAGGCCACCGCTGCCCTTATTAGCCCTTATTAACCCTTATTAGCCCTTATTAGCCCTTATTAAAGATTAGCACCTTTCTGAACATTTTCAATAAGTACTGAGAAAAGTTATCAAACAATTTTGCTCTTAATTCATTTTAGGGTTAACTTTATTCAGATCTATTTGTCCAGTTTCTGCCCTGCTTTTTTGTAGCTCATACTTCTCCTTTCTGAGGTTTTTTAGACCAGAAGAATCCCAAAAGGAGAACAATTATACTTACAAACCTCTCAAGTCTTTAAAACATACTTGAGCATGTATTTTGTTTATGCCCACACCTGGGGCTGACCCTATAAGCCTTGCACTGAGCTGATAGACAGACGCCATCAAGTGCTAGACAGTGTAAATATCTGATATATCTAAGATAAAGAGCAAAAACAGTAAACAAGTCTCTTTTTTGTTTCAAATCCAGTTGGGCCTGAGCTTGTAGCTCAAAAGAATACCTTCAAACAAAAAGAGGCTTAGAGAAATGAACAGATCTCATCAAATCATGAAACACAAGACTAAAGGTTCTTTTGGACCCTCATGCCCACATTGAACTTTACGCCTTTCACTACTCACTTACATACACAGAAACTAGACATTTAATGTTCACTCTGCATGTTTCAAAAATGATTCTCCATATTGGATAATAAACAAACATAAAAACATTATATAGTGCATTAGATATATTTATTTCAACTTGCATGGCCAAATGATTAATCAAATGATCTGCTCATAACACCAACTCTTCTCTTAGTGACATTTGCCAAATATAAGGACTCCTATCGAATGATTTATCTTAAAAGGAGGCCTAGTGATTAGGGACTAGGCTCCAGGTTTGGAAGATTGTGGGTTTGAATCCCAGACCAGTAGGTTGTCCTGAGGTACCGTTGAGCAAGGTACTGTCCCCATCACTGCTCCCCAGACACTTTTAATAGCAGCCTCCTGCTGCACATTGTGTGTGGTTGAAATGCAGAGGAAGCATTTTGCTGTGTCTCACTGTGCTGTGCTGTGTTTCACAATGACAAGCAATCACTTTTCACAAAAGGAACTTTGAAAAATGTACTTTCTAGGGGTGGGCTGTTTGAATTTTGTTCTTTTGGTTGAACCCAACTTCAGATGTTATTGGAATTTGAATACATCATTACAGATGATGTATAGCTGTGTTGTTCCTTCCAAAAGAAAATGGATTACTTGAACTATAGAAATTACACAAAATGAGCTTCAATCAGGACATATGACATGATATAATTAATTAAACATGCCCAAAAGACCTGCATAGATGGAGGCCACAGTATTCATGCTTTTTATGCAGTAATTGTGCTGCTAAGCAGACACTCTGACTCCTACTTCTATACACTTTGGGGTAAGAAACCCAGCAAAGGCGATTAAAGCTGACCCCTTGTTCTGATCCCAGCGCCAAACTGTAGATTAACTACAGTGATGTTGTCCTTAAGAAACATGATTCCATGTCTGGAGCATCTCAGGAGAGGTTTTATATGCCTGGCTTACTTTATCTCTAATGATTTCATCATTTGACTTTTCACTAAGGGCTTGCTGAGCATATCCAATGCCACACATAACCTAAGCTCCTTAAAGTTCTATGAATATTTTAGATCGTGATTAGAGTTGTGTGTGTCTGTGTGTGTCTGTGTGTGTGTGTGTGTGTGTGGGGGGGTGTATGTTCACATGTGTGTGTATGTTCATTCCAACAGAACAAAGCTTAGATTTTACACAATATAATAATATAGTTATAATATAATTACAATATAGCTGTTGTTCTCATGTTCTCTGGCTAAATAGTTTGCCAAGATAATAATAGTTTCCACAGCATATCCTATGCTTGAATGTGCATATCTTAAATGTATATCTTAATGAAAAATGTGGAATAACATTCTATATAATTCATTATTGTTGTAAGTATTATTGAACACTTTTCACACTTAGCGTGAATAATTTTAAAAAAGTGAAAATTTTAACCATTGCAGCATCTGTCATGAACATATCATATCATAGTGGTCGGTAGATGGAGATGGATCTTTTCCGAATGGTTCTAAGACATATTTGTTTATTACATGCTGCGTGCTTTAGTAAAAGAACAACGAACACTGAAAATATCAGTGAAAAATCAGGAATTGTGTCATATCAGAGAGTTGATGGTACAGAGTGCTATGGATTTTTCATTTTTTTCATTATGTGTTTTTTGAAAACACTAGCCATAGCTAACATTTTGTTAAAATCACATGGCAAATGATCCAACAGAAAAAGGCTTGGAATAACATCTGGTTCCAATAACTAACTGTAAAAGATTGATTCTGTCAAATTAGCATGATGTTTGCTATGAAATTGCTTATACATGATAAGAGGTTTGGGCCCTTATGTGCTCCAAATTCCCAAGCATGTTTTCAAGCATACAACAATTCACCAGCTCAACAGGAGACAGATCTGGAGATTGGGGAGGTGAAGACATAATTCTCAAAACCTCTTGCTTTTATTTGGACTGCATTGCCATTTTGGCACAATTTAGAAAAATGCTTGAAATCATTATCCTGTTAATCAAAGTAAAAGTGAGGTTTTAGGATTGAGTGATAATATTATTTTTCCATGGATGTTTTCATTTTGACTAAGCCTCCGAATCTTCCTTACCCAAAACACCCCCGGACAGTCACCGAACCGCCTCCTTGTTTCACTGAAGGAACAGCACATTCTATACTGCCCTTTTCCTGTCATCCATTTCCTCTCATCCATCCATCTTTTAGTTACCCCCAAACAACAACAAAAAAAAAATAGTCAATTCTCAGGACCTGCTCCCAGTCCTAAAAACTCCAGTGTTTGTGTTGTTTGTCCCATTATAGTCTTTTTTATATTAACAACATGAAGTAAAGGTTCACTGACAGAAATCTTTAGACAGTTCTTTAGTATCTTTTGTTGCCCTGTGGTAGCAGGATGAATGTATAATAAAACGTTTATTTCACCATTTGTTTTTCAAAATGCACTGATGCCTGCCCAACAGCCCATATACCAGAATCTAAAATCAGTTGGATCGCTTGTCAGTTCTTCAGAGATAACAAATGTATGTCTCTTTCCCCTTGACCACTGACGTTAGAGCCAATTTGTCAACAATACACACTTACATACTGCAAGAATCTCTTCCATATGAATGTTATGTAGGGGATCTCCTTTAATACATTTATTTTTTCACTTCATATTCTTTATAAAGGTCCATAGTATCATGCAGTGGAGAAGCAGTTTGTGAGAGATAAATGGCCTGCTGGTCTCTGGTCCCCTTAATTGCTCTGTTGGCCAGCAGCTGGCCGACCCTTTAGATGGTCATTACCGTGTCTGTGTTGCTTATCAGACTAATTAATGGGGGTCTTGAACTTGAAAGCTGCTACCCTGGTTCATGTCCCTATCTAAACTCTCATCCTGTGACTGTTTTCCCTTACTTGTGTGATCTCAGAGCCAGCAAAAGGTGAGCAGAGGACCTGCTCTGCTGAGGATGTGGACAGCCTGGACAGGAAACACAGCCGCAGGGACGAAAGCAACCGCCTGGATCCGTGGTCACCCCGCACGGTACCTCGTAGACATACAGTAGCCATGCAGCCACACAATGTGGAGCGCAGGAGGGAGGCCTTTCTGGAGCACCTGAAGCAGAAATACCCCCACCATGCCTCCACCATCATGGGCCACCAGGAGAGGCTCCGAGACAATGTGAGCATCATACAGGCTAAGGATTCAGTAACTACTACTAACAACTCAGTAACTATTATAAGGACTGTTTCAGTATGGACTATTGAACTGAACTGTATTAGGAACAGCACAGTCCAGCTATTCAGAGCAGAGCACATTTGAATATTGTTAGTCAGAAATAATAAGTTTTTATAAATGCATTATAATTTTATAAGAACTTCATGGTACCTGGCACATTTTTCTCAGCTTATTAATTCTACTCAAGCCTTTTCTAAGTGTGCTAATGTTTGATTTGCATTCTCTTGTGGTGTAACCGTGCACTGTGTTTTAGTGCTAATGGTTTCCTCTTTTGACGGACTCTTGTAAATGACATTTATACAGTCGTTCATTTCCACTTGACATTTCCCATGCTTCCGTTTTGCTTGAGTGCTACAGATGCACGGAATGGCCTTCAGTACACAACTCATTTTAGTCCTCTCTTGCGCTTTGATTGTCAGCTCATGTGTAGTTTTTCCTTTGGTTCCTAAGGTTAAATGTCAGCAATCTTACATTCGAACATTTATGCATTGCCCCTTACATGGGACAGATACAGTTTTGGCCAGCGATTGCTAGTGGGTAGGGATTTGACCCTATGATCTGAAGGTTGTGGGTTAGAGTCCCAGACAAGTTGGTTACCATGAGGTTCCCTAGAGCAAGTTAATATCCTCAGCACTGCTCCCTGAGCACTGGATGCATGGCTGGGTCTGCAGGGGATGCACTGCAATATGGTGCACTGAATGTTGTGCTTGGTGTCTTCACAGTGTCACAATAGGCTTAATTCAAAGGCTGCATGGAGTTATATTTACACCCCGTCATGTGATGCACTGACGGACTCTGTCCAAAAGGGGGCGCAGTTACAGTTCAGTACAGTACCTGGATGTCGACTTTTTTTACATTCATTCTTCTTCTTTTTTTAAAATAACTAGACTACACATTTTAAAAGGAATAATTTGTTCGCTATTCGTGCACGCGCCCTACCTCCCCAACGCGGCCAACGAGTGCGCGCGAGACGGGCCGGCTCCACCTTAAAGTCAGACCCGCGCGAGACGGGCCGGCTCCACCTTAAAGTCAGACCCGCGCGAGACTAGCCATCTCCACCTTTAGGTCAGACCCGCGCGAGACCAGCCGCTCCACCTTAAAGTAAGACGCGCGCGAGAGCAGGTTCTACAGGTGAGCTCTGCTTTTTGAACCTGGACGGAGGCTCCTGACGTCACGCATTCAGATCGCACGCGACTGTCTGTGGAGCGGACGGTCCCGGATGAGCTCGGAGTGAAGCAGCTTTAAGGTACTGTAGCCCGTTTTGGTCTTTTTCTTTCTAAACCCGTAGGTTAGGCTGGAGATTGCACGGTGTTAAAGGCGTTAAAGGGGCAGATTTTTAAACCGAGACTAAGCTGCTGCTTGATGATGATCTAATGCTTAGAAGTTGCTGGAGTTCTGATCGACTCGCACTGACTCAGTTTCAGTTTTTTAATGGCTTTCAAAGACTTTTTCATCTCTTAATACCGCCGATGAGACCAAAGCTGCAGCAGTGCTGTAAAAACTAGTAAAAAAAGTTTTTATATGCATGCATGGTGAATAACTGATTTGAGTGAGAGATGAGATTTCTCCACTGTTGAAGACTGTCCAGTTTAACAGACACACTTTAAATGTTCAGTACATCTGCTTGCTGTTCTGAGTTTGGAGTGAGGAATTAGAATTAGAATAGAATTATCTATATTTAAAATACATTCTTACCAAACAGTTTCATTATGTAATTCAAATTTAGCAAAACAACGGATGCATGGTCAGTCCTTTATAAGCTTCATAGCTCCAGGGCAGAAGAACAAGTCTTTCTGATGATCAGCTGTGTTTATGCATTAGGAAGAATCGCTAAGTTTGAGAAAATCCAGAATACAGCAAAATACATTTCAAATGGTCTGGGCTGATCAGTGCAGGAATATGCTGCTCTCTGTTATTTTATTTTTGTGCATTATGATTTAGTGGTGATTAGTGTTGCTTTAGTGGTGGTCAGTGCTGGTTTAGTGGTGGTCAGTGCTGGTTTAGTGGTGGTTAGTGTTGGTGTAGTGGTGGTTAGTGTTGGTTTAGTGGTGGTCAGTGCTGGTTTAGTGGTGGTCAGTGCTGGTTTAGTGGTGGTTAGTGTTGGTTTAGTGGTGGCCATTGCTGGTTTAGTGCAGACCAGTGCTGGTTGAGTGGTGGTTAGTGGTGGTTTAGTGCTAATCAGGGCAGGTTGGATGGTGGTTAGTAGTGATTTAGTGGTGATCAGTGCTGGTTGAGTGGAGGTCAGTGTTGGGTTACTGGTGATCAGTGCTAGTTTAGTGTTGATCAGTCCTGGATTAGTGCTTAAAAGTGCTAGTTAAGTGCAGATCAGTGCTGTCTTAGTGCAGACCAGTGCTGGTTGAGTAGTGGTTAGTGGTGGTTTAGTGGTGAACAGTGCATTTTTAGTGCTGGTCAGTGCTGGTAGAGTGGTGGTTAGTGGTGATCAGTGCTGGTTGAGTGGTGGTTAGTGTTGGCTTAGTGGTGGTCAGTGCAGGTTAAGTGGTGATCAGTGCTGGTTTAGTGGTGATCAGTGCTGGTTGTGTGGAGGTCAGTGCTGGTTTAGTGGTGATCAGTGCTGGTTGTGTGGAGGTCAGTGCTCGTTTAGTGGTGATCAGTGCTGGTTGAGTGGTGATCAGTGCTGGTTGAGTGGTGATCAGTGCTAGTTTAGTGGTGATCAGTGCTGGTTGTGTGGAGGTCAGTGCTGGTTTAGTGGTGATCAATGCTGGTTGTGTGGAGGTCAGTGCTGGTTTAGTGGTGATCAGTGCTGGTTGAGTGGAGGTCAGTGCTGGTTGAGTGTTGATCAGTGCTGGTTGAGTGGTTGTTTAGTGGTGGTCAGTGCTGGTTGAGTGGAGGTAAGAGCTGGTTTAGTGGTGATCAGTGCTGGTTGAGTGGTGATCAGTGCTGGTTGAGTGGTTGTTTAGTGGTGATCAGTGCTGGTTGAGTGGAGGTCAGAGCTGGTTTAGTGGTGATCAGTGCTGGTTGAGTGGTGATCAGTGCTAGTTTAGTGGTGATCAGTGCTGGTTGTGTGGAGGTCAGTGCTGGTTTAGTGGTGATCAATGCTGGTTGTGTGGAGGTCAGTGCTGGTTTAGTGGTGATCATTGCTTGTTGAGTGGAGGTCAGTGCTGGTTGAGTGGTGATCATTGCTTGTTGAGTGGAGGTCAGTGCTGGTCTAGTTGTGGTTGGTCCTGGTTTATGGTAATCACAGTTGTTTTACACTTGTCCGTGCTAGTTTAGTGCTTGCTGGATTATGTGGGGTCATTTTGATTAAGTGTTGATCAGCGGTGATTCATTCTGATTAGTGTTGTTTTAGTGCTGTTTTCCAAACTGGTTTACTGCTGGTCCATGCTGGTTTAGCGCTGACCAATTTTGGTGTAGTGCTGGGTTAAAACTGCTCTTTGGTACTTCGACATTGCTCCATGCTGGTTTAATGCTGGTCAGTGGAGGTTTAGTGCTGGTCCATGCTGCTTTGTGCTGGTCTTTGGAATGCTGGATCCATGTTTTTTTTTATGTCATTGTCATTTCTGCAGAATAATCTTTAGCTTTGTGAAGGCACTGAGGAGTTATTTCACAAAATGTAGGCCAACTGCCGAAACAGTGGTGTAATTAACCACTGAAGAATATCTACCCCAGCACCCCACCCCCAAACTCCCACTCCCTCAGACCCCATGGTGCCAGTTCATTTTCTCATGTGCTTTTGCACATTGGGAGCCCAAAGCAATACTGTAACCCACCCATTCCTTTGGAGTGTATGAGGAGTATATATTTTCCAATATTTTCCAATATTCTCCAGAGCCAGCAGGACTGTAGCTGGGGAGGTATGATTTATTGTAGCTTACCCAGGCTTTTCAAAGGTCTGGCATTAGGCCAGCACAGATGAGCCATGGTCTTCTGGCCATTCCTCTCCCCGCGATTAGAGAGTGCACTGAACCATACCAACTGCTGCCCAGAAGCCCAGTGCTTTTCTTCTAAATCACTCATCTCACCAAACATATTACATGTAGTCTAATAAAGAGTGAAAGCCAGTATCCACCAATTACCATAACCTGAGTAACTGCAAGTTGTAAGTAAATTTTTTTAGCAATGTTTTACTTCAGTTTGGTCTGTTCCTTAAGCCAGTGTTAAATTAGTTCCTCATCCTAGTTCCATTCATGAATGTGAAAAGAACCCAAAGCTTATAATTTATGAAAGGACCTGCAACTGTCCTATATATAACAATGGAGACATCATTTAAAGCTTTTCAGAAATTCCTGCAAAAAAAGTACATTTCAAATGTCCAGATGGTGCAGAGTCATTTAACTTTTGCTGAGATTTTAAAGTTATTTAGTTATTCAAGTTAATAATTTAGGCAAAATAACAGCAATATGTACGTCTTAAAAACTCAAAAATGTTGGATAATCTATATCTTTCCACATTAAACAATACAATTTTAACATAAACAAGATGAATGGTTCTAGTCTGGACATCAGGTAATCAGAGAAGATTTTGAAAAACATTTGAAAGACAGTAGGTAGTGTTCAGAACGAGCATAACCGAAACTGTTAAAGATGTAAAATATAATTACACAGACTTCACGTGAGAAGCAAACAAAGGTGATCAAGTTTATTTGGGACAGTATTTCTCAGTTCATCACACAATTTTGACACCCAGTATATTACACTACAGTAAACTTGATGTCTATGCCACTTTAAATCACCTTTGTCTTCTGGTAAGCATCAGGTATCGCACTTAATTCATAATTTTTGGTTTGAAGTTCAGAAAATGCAGCGTTCCCCAGTTTCTTGCTTTTTTTGACATCACTCTTGCAGGACCTGTTTCACTTACACTTGGTTTTATTAGGCACTACATGAGAACCCATTTCTGCACACAGTGAGCTGAATCACCTGTCATGGGTTATAAATCTCGATAAGGGCTGATGCGAAGTTTAGCCTGGCTGAAACAATCAAGGCTATTATTCCCTTCTGCAGTGTTTCGTCATGCATGAGTGGCAAGGTAACCCATACCGCACCAGCACCTGGGTAGTGATAGCATCTAGCACATTTGGCATTTTCAGCCTGTAGGAGTCTTCAGCTCCCTCTTCAGTTTATGCCAACAGCTTCCAGGGAAAGCCAGGGATGAGAGCATCATTTAGATTTTACGAGACATGTCTTTATTGTAAATGTAAGCCCTTGGATTCAGAGCAATATAACCACATTGTTTCTTCCTCAAGCCCTTTCTTGGCACGCTAGATGTAGATGAGGACGGTTACGCAATGCTTCTTCTAGTTGGAATCATAACAGACATCAGTGTCCGAATGCATCCACAGGCAATACTGCTGCTTCCATAATAAACAGCTGTAAGATGGGTGTGTTTCGAGGCATTTATTTGCTTGACAAGTGTGTGTTTTATTGGCCTCTTGGGAGATTTTGTAACCACCTCACTGTCTCCAAGGACTTGCACTTGGCCACTTTAAACGAAGCTGTAATCCACCATTACATTGCATTCTGAACACACCCACACATGCTTACAGTTGTTTTTGTACAGTGTCAGGATGTAAGGTCTTATATGCATTATGTAGCGAAAGGTATTACACACCCCTCATTATTAATGAATTCAAGGGTTCTGTACTTGTCAGTAGAATGAATCTTATTGAGCAATAATGGGACTTTGAATATTTCCTTTGCCAGTTTATAAGTTTTCTGCTCTGCTAGAGCAGCTGCAGTCAACTGTAAGTGCTTTTACTAGAAAGTAGGAGCAATGGCAACTCATCCACAAACTTTAAGTAAAAGCAAACTTCCAGAGCAGGTCTGGTATTTGCTGAAGTATATTTGAAGGTATATTTTGCACTTTGGCTTAAGGTGGGTAATTGATCTTTTCTAAAATATTTTTAAATAGCTTTAGATCGTAAATATCAACCTGTATTTTACACTACGCGTTTTTTTAAAGGGGTTGGTAAATGGCGGCACAAAAATCATCTGAGGGCAAACATATCTATTGGTCCTGTCTAGTTTTTTGTCTTAATGATTAAGGTCTAGCACACTGGAATAAAACTACAAATCAAAGCTAAACTGATAGCTGAGATAACAACCCACTCAGAATGTTTCACAGTAGACCAAGTTGGATGGTTTGCATGTGAAAGTGAAAGTGACAACCCACGTCATTGTGAAATGCAGCACAGCACAACACAACAAAATTCAACCTCTGCGTTTCACCCATACACACACGTGCAGCAGGGGGCAGCTATTTAAAGTGCCCGGGGAGCAGTGACGGGGACGGTACCTTACTCAAGAGTACCTCAGAGCAACCTACTGATGAGGGAATCTAAATCACCATCTTCTGATCCGGGGCAACTCCCTCACCACTAGGCTACCGCTGCCCCTAACATATAATATGTAATCGGTAAAAAATACATCGGTATGTATGTGAAAGTAGAAGACTTAAATTTTTTTTGTAATGGCCTTAGAAAGCTCTTAAATTTAACTTGTAAAAAAACATTTTAATTGTTTAGCTTCAGGTTTCAGCTGTAGCATAATAGTCATTAATAGTCATTGTAGCCTTCTTCCTTTTTTATTTCTGGGCAAAAACCTTAGGCAAAAATAACTCTTCTGTTGGTCTGGCAGAATTCTGACAGAAAAGTATTGAACAAAACCTTTAAAAATACATTTTCAAGATAAGTTGATAATATTTCCATTCACATTGCTGAAGTTATTTTATTTGATTGTTATTTGGCTGAAATTATTTCAAAATATTTATTTAATACTTTTTTTAAGACTTTATGTAAAAATCTCAGATTCTAACTCTAATCTCAGTAAACAGAAGGAAAGATTTTGGTGTTTTTTCCATTTCAAACATGTTAGATTTGCTTTTTTCTGGATTTAATGCAAAGTCCAGACTACTTTTTGATTTAAATTTTTTTCCTGAATTTTTTTTTCTCCTGTATGAAAACACACGCACACACACGCACACACACACACACACACACACACACACACAACCTGCTTCATTCTTTCCTCTCCCTTTAAATAAGTCAGACAGGGTCAACCTGCTCCCTCAGACACTGCTGCAGACACTGCTGCACGAGTCATGTTAATTAGCGACTGCACATCCAGGGCTGCATACTCAAGCGATAACAGTTGGATATGTTTCTCTTTTCAGTGGGTAAAAAAACAGGCAGTTGAAGATTTCTTTAAAAAGTATTTTTGGAAACTAAGAGTGTTATCTTGTGTTGAGTGATATATTGTTCATACCAGTATACTGATGCATCTTAGCCAAAACCAAAATTCATGGTTCGGAGGTCAGCTTTTTTTTTTTTTTTTTTTTTGTCTTGCTCTCAGGCCGCAAAGTGTTGAATGACAAAGCACAAAAGCTTTGCAAGTAAATAGCAAAGCACCTTTTGTAAACTGTAGATTCTTCTTGCTATTGTGTTGGGGCAGCGGTGGCCTAGTGCTTAGGGAGTTGGCTTCAGGATTGGAAAATTGTGGGTTCAAACCCCTTGCCAGTAGGTTGCCCTGAGGTACCCTTAAGCAAGGTACTGTTCCCATCACTGCTCCTCGGGCAGCTTTCATAGCTGCATGGGTTAAATGCAGAGGTCCAGTTTCGTTGTGGATCACTGTGTGCTGTGCTGTGACCTCATAATGACAAGAATAGTCACTTTCACTTCACTTTTTCTCAGGCAACTGGATTTCAGTCAAGGTTAAATATGTTCGAGCTTTGAGATTCCAGCCAAGGTTATGTTTTGATGATGGAATTCCAGATCCTTGCCTAAACGAACTATTTCCTTCCTTTAGAACTTAGCAAAATTAAAGACAGCGTAGATCACCAGGCGTATCCATGAAGCTTCAGTACTCATGGAAAGTTCTGAAAAGTTATCTGCTTTGAGAACTCCATGAAAGTTGGCTCATGGCCTCTGCTCCCAAGCTTTCAGTTTGCAGAAAACTACATTGTGGTCTAGTGGTTAGGGAGCTGGCCCATGGATCAGAAGGTTGTGGGTTCCAATCCCAGACCAGTAGGTTGCCCTGAGGTACCCTTGAGCAAGGTACCATCCCCATCACAGGGTACTTTCAATTGCTGCCCCCTGCTACATGGTGTGTGGGTAAAATGTAGAGGCTGAATTTTGTTGTGGCTCACTGTGTGCTGTGCTGTGCTGTGTTTCACAATGACAAGAATTTTCACTTTCATAGCACTACAGAGATATTTATCATCCAATTTGTTGCCAAACCACATGGCTTCTAATAAAAAAACTAGCTGCTTAAGTAAAGATAAAGTCAATATGTCAATATATTCTCTATATTTGTAACAAATATTATAAGTTTTACAAATCTAAGTTTTACAACAGGCCTATTATTGAGTGCTTTAAATGGAGACACACTGATTCAAAGTGTGTGTCCCACAAGGCTCTCCCACTACAACTGATTTTTACATCAAGTCAAGCTGCTTTCTCATTGGTTTTTATCAGTGTTTCTATTGATCTATAAGCTACTCTTTAATATGGTTGGAGCATTTGGGTAAAATATCAGAATACGTTGACCCTATTATTGGAAGATTGTGCAGCCCCAGCCAGTCACAGCTGAGAGCCTGAGAGAGTACCATGAGCGCTGTTCTTCTAGGTAGGTAAGACTGCTTTCTCTCCCCCCATCACTAAGGGTGGACATCTATCAGCAGAATTAAGATGATTCACAGTATGTGTTCCATAAAAGTACTGGTTTGTATTTTCCACATCTTGCATTGCCGAATTCCTTGCATTACATACCTATAGTTCATTTTGATGCATTGGTTTTTTATGATCATATAGGAGGAAAAAGCTCTTTTATTGATCAGTCAGTATTGGAACAAAACCTCTGTACATTTCGGGTGCATTATTTATATAATTTGAAAATATATTCTCTTTTAGGAAATAAGTCTAAATGACTTAGGATGCAGTATGTAAAATTTATTTCTTTTTAACAATAAAAATTTAATTTTCCTCCTGCCTCAGATACAGCAGACAGTGAAGAAGTCACACTTAGATGGAGTTTAGAATACAACTGTGCAGTGCTAAGCAAAATAGCAACTGCTTACTTGAAAGTATGCAAAAAATTTGTATTTTAACTTTCATCAGGTCCTATTGATATCACAAACTTTGGTCTTTTGCCATATTACTGCAGATTCCCAAAAAAGGAAACATTTATGCATCGGTGCATCGTTTTCCAAACACATCCATCACCCCTCTGCTTGGACGCAACACAGTAGAGCTGGTTATTGAAATCAGAGGTTTGGTGTTTGTGGAGTTCATCAGACCCTTCTTCAGTGCTTTAGAGCACTTTAGCAGTGTGGCTGCCACTGTAATCCGAAAGAACTGATTGTGGCTTTAAAGAATGTGCCAGATTCGCTCTGTCTTACCACTGTACACATTCCTTTACTTCACAACAGTAAGCGCTAGGGCTGTAAAGACAAATTACAACTATTGCCTCACACTGTGATTTTGATGTGTCGTATAGATTAAAAGCCCATATACTATTTTTTCACTGAGCCATTTGTGTGGTTTCATTCACTAAAACAGTCATAATCGCCTGGGAAAACAACCATTTCTCAACTTCTATTCATCCCCTATAATTAAACAGGCTGTTTTTGATACTGCCTCTCAGACTGATACATGTATGTGCACTATAAGATGTCCTGTATTGTGGGTTCAAAGCCTGCTTTTTTCTTGTATTTTACTTTGTTTGATACTTTTCTATTTATGAATTTTGTTAGTCCAAATTATGTTTTACATTTTATATATTTTTAAGTGGACTTTTTGGAGTTAATTGTTTATTTTGGTTTCTTATAAAATACACTGGAAGGCTTCAAAGTTGCCAAAGTCTTTAGTTTACTTATATTGTACATCGTTTTCTGTGCTGTTTTTATCCTCGATCTGAAACGGTCTCCCTCCACCCAGTGAAGCTGATCAATCACAATTCAGTGTGCTTTGACTAGGCAGCTTACCAGCACCTACCTTCCACCTCTTCCCTCCCTACATGCCATAACTGAGAACATTCACATATAAACACATGTAAACTTAACTGGAAAATGCAAAATTTCAGCTGATAATGAAAACCAATAGCATGAGACAGTAGCAAGTTAGCATTATTAGCCTACAACTCAGTTGTTTAAAGCTTGGTATATCAAGCTCCACAGTAAAAGACTTCCTGCAACTGTTTTTTGTTATAAACATCACAAATCTGCAAATAACGCATGATCATTTCCACAATTAGTAAAGTTTACAGTTTGCGACGGTAAGTCAGAATTGCTCCGTCTAACAACAGACAGCATCATGAAAATCTTGCTTTGAACTGCCGTTGAGGAAGATGGGGTGGGGTCTGCATGCAGGAGACATGGCCCACACAGGTTGGGTGGATCAATGTGACAACGTTTAAAGCGTACAGGCTTTTATCAACTTTTATTAAGTGTAATTTTAATGGTTAGTCGATCATGGTAACTTTACACACTGTTTTCATGATTTACAAAAAGTATACAAAGTATACAAAAAGCAAAATTCAGAAATGAGTTATTTTTCCCCTTCCCTCAAAAAACTTTTCATCAACAAAGTACTTTAGGAAAGAATGTTTTCTTGTTAACATACGAAAATACAGATGAGGCATAGCAATAATCTCTTTGATGAAGCATCTCAAATATGGAAGTGTAGTGATACTTATCTAGTCACTAGTTGCTGGTTAGTGCAACGCTAAAACTGGGAAACCTGAGCCTCAGACCTGTTTGTTGTGGTGAGTTCTGACAGTGAATGAAGAGGGGGAAAACCAGCCCTGCCACTGGTTCTTTTGCCACTGCCTCCATGGTGGTCCTCCTCATGTTCAGACGGGCCTGTAGCGCCAAAAAACTCCTCACTCCTGCATCAGCTCCTTTTAGATATGAGCTCAACTTGGCATGCATTTTGCCTTCACTTTCCAATTACAAAAAAAAAACAGTGACTAAGCCAAATAAATCACCTTAATAAAATCAATAATTCAAAAACTAAAACTAACTTCTGAACGAGCTGCATTTAAACAAGATGCTACAATTGAGGTTTCTAGAGCATCAAATGGTGAGTGAGCTGCTGGGCTACAGCTGTATTTTCATTGCTACAGCCTAGTTATTTTGTTCTGCAGTAACAAAAATATTTAGTACACTAGTATTTCAGTGCTCTGTACTTGTTCAGCAATACCAGACAAGATACTCAATACCTGTAAATACCTTTAGGAGAGCCCTACTGTTTTAATTTCTTTATGGGAATAAAGATATACACTTAGATCTTCTTTGGCATCTAATAAAGAGGTTATTTTTTGCTTGAAAATGAAAACCTTTGGCTCTTTTGGCAATTTTTTCGATACTGTACCAACACATGGCACATGACACGGTATTTGATGGTCGAAGTATGAGAGTGTGTGTGTTACAGTCTGACTCTAACGAGCTGTTATTTCCTGACCACATCCCACTGGAGGTTTAGACAGTGGATGAGGTTCAGCTCATTGTCCTGATTGTGTAAGATGGGAAGGAGTGGGGTTATTTAAGGCCGAGAGCACAGCAGTCTTCTACACACACACACACACACACACACACACACACACACACACACTGTCATCTGTATTCCACTCAGCATGCCCTCTTCCATGAGCATGGGCAAAAATTAAGCAATCCAGCCATGAAGATTACTGCACTTTAATTCTCCCATAATCTAACAGCCCCTTTCCTCCCAAATATATTAGATTCTATTACATGGATTTTATGCCAAAGACTTTAGCTTCAAGATGCCTTATGCATCATAAACAATATGACTAACACGATTAAGATTAAAGGCTGCGGCTGGGCCATGTTAACTCTTAAAAGTCACAGTTAAAGCCACTGATAATACTTTGTAATTTAACTATTTAATTATTCTTTATAATTCTTAAGATTTATTATAATTTCTGCAAAAAGGGCCAACTCTAACACTACAATGCCACTTTCTTTGTTACTTAGTTCTAATACATCAGCATTTAAAATATAAATTCTTTATGAATTTCCTTAGTTGACTGATCACCTTGTAGTTCTGCACAGTAAGAAAAGATATTAACACTGTTTTTATGCTGCTTCATATTCTTATTGTGATTCCTTTCAATATACTAAAGGGCTCATACCATCACTCTTACAAAACATGTGAGAATACATTTGAATTAATAAGGATTTTTTTTTTCAGACACAAACTAGGGCTGAACAACTTTTTTGTGAGTGTTTTGTTTGCTATTTCATTGTGAGGGTTTTCTTTGAATGTACTATTTCACTACCTTGCCATCTGCATGCTCTCAATTATTTATTCAGCCCTAAAACAAACCCACACACACCATTATTATTAATTGGGTGCATGTATTTATTTACTAAACCTCAAAACGATCAGCATTTACACTAATTGAAGGTCACATATTTGAACAATATTTGGGTTTGTAAATTAAAAGCAATTAATGTAATTATGGTCTGAACTGGATGAAAAGTTAATGCTGTAAAACCAGTTTTAGAGAAAAAGAAAATTCCTTTACTATTTCTCATCTGTTTGTCATTTCCTGACATCTAAGGCCTCTGCACAACCTCACACCTTGGAGAGCAAATATGCAGACTGAATGAGTCTGCTGGATGGTTTTTAGTGTTTAACATGATGTCAGTGTCTAAGAATTTCAGGCATTTTCACCGTCACAAGTATTCATCTTTTTAACTACTGTCAGCATGTGACAGGAAGTACAGCAGCCATCAACACATTGGACATACCCTGGACACTTCCCCACAGTCGTGAAAAGTCCCCTTATTTCAGATATAATGTAACCGAGCGTCCCGCCAGATAATTTTATGGAGTGGGGTGAATAACACAGTGCTAATCTCTCCGGTCCTCCAGAGATGCCCCAACATGGGAGAAGTGGTCTGAAGCCAATTGCAGAATCCTCTTCTTGTAATTAGTGAATCTGACACTGACACTGGTTTAAGATTGTACTCACAAACTCATAATCTTCACAGAAAAGTATGGAACCTTTTAAAAATGGTGATGTACAGGTGAGGGGGACTGCTTTGCAGCTCAATGCTCTGAGTCACTAAAGGTGCTGCAGCAGTAGACTGTGAGATGCATATTCGGCCTTAGAAGTGTGTGGGCTGTGCTTGTCACTACACTGTCCCAGTAAGATTGTTTGTCCACATGATTATTATGAGGAAGCGTTGTTTTTTTCAGCATGGTCGCATAATGAATAACAATCAGCTGCAGAATGACAATAACTCAAGAACTGAGCCAAAATCACAGGATACACAACATTTAAAACCCCGCAGTGCCACAATCTGATTGATTTAGAAGGGCTCTGTCTGTCTGTGCAAATTGTTTGCTAAGCAGTGAATCACTTTATGCTTTTTAGCTCATCAAACTTTATTTTATAAAAGATACAGATAATATTTTACAAGATTTTATTGCACATTCCAGCTCTTTTGGTCAGATACCGAAGAAGAATTTGGCAGCAAGTCTGTAGTGTCTGTAGTGACATGCACAGCCCACGCACTTCTAAGGCAGAATATGCATCTCACAGTCTACTGCTGCAGCACCTTTAGTGACTCAGATCATTGACCTAAGTGAACATTTCAGTGGGAAGCTCTGGCAGTGGAACTAAGATAGCACTAATCAAAAGGGAGTTGTCAGAAAGGGATAGACTACAAACTGACAAACAAGATGGGTTGTGAAGTGCATTGTAGGCTGACTGGAACCATGTTCTGGCAAATCAGGTCAGAATTCAACATTCCTGCAAAGAATCTATTTTTTTGTGGTGAAAAGACTCACCAGAAAAACATATGATGAACAATTGAGGGCATTTAGCTGTACTTTTTCTTTATTTTGAAGGTCAGTAATAAAAGAGTAATAGAACTTGAGATTGTGTGATATCACAAATAACTGTGATAGTCTTCAGGATAGTACAATACAATCAAAAATAGATTCTGTGTAAAGCTTGGGTGGTGCGGGTAGGACGTAAACGCTGAGCCAGGGGTCTGTGGACAGGGGTCTGGGGTCTCTGGACTTTATTAAGAGAACTGAACATGCCAAAGAACTAAAACACCAACGCTGCAACGGAGATCATCCATGTTAATGACTGATGCCCTGCTCTGACACTCTGGGGCTTAAATAGCCGGCTCCAAATGAAGCACACCTGTACCCTGATGAGCCCAGGTGTGCTCAGTCAGAGCAGAGCGTCATTTGCCGTGACAGTCTGACTGTTTTAAAAGCAAATTAGGATGAAATTAATGGCTCAAGACTTTTGCTCTTTAGTAATTTATGTCACTGCAGTGTCCCATATTTAAGTTCTAGCATGGGGATGTATTAATGTTGACTTCTGTATTAGATGTAGTGTTTGATTGAAAGTGTTTGTGTGTGTTTCAATGTGGGTCTGTGCTTGTGTGAGTGAGTGATGTGTGTGTGTGTGTGTTTGTGTGTGTGTGTGTGTGTGTGTGTGTGTGTGTGTGTGTGTGCGTGTGTGTGTGTTTATCATTTCCACTGCCACTAGATATAAATCATCTTTTTGTTGTTGTCAAGCAGATGACAAAGCTCAGCTGTAATTGACCTAAATTTGTGTTGACAGGTATGGTGTGCATTTTGGGTGTAATAAAACAGGGAGTAGCCCTGCGGCGGCCTGCTGAGTGCTGCTGCCGCTGTACATTGGCAGACAACATTTTGAGCCCCGTAGAAAAGACAGCAGTTTAAAAACTGTTCAGATGTGCTTAGCAAAACGGTGTCCAGACAGACTGATGGTGATTAGAATGACGGCTCATCATGTCGTAGTTCCTGAAGAATCTTGTCACGTCAAAACCTGCTCTTTCCTCTGGATTGAGGTTGCACACCACACTGTTTGTCAGCTGTTATGACGATGTTGAGCGGGGCAGTAGAGGTGCTCAGGATAGATGACATCAGAGTGATTTATATACACATGATAATGAGATGACTGCAAAGAAACACTCACGTGCACAATAAGCACTTTGAAGACTGTTTAGCAACTCACCAATTAAACTCAATGTGTTTTCTAACCTCAGTTTTCTTAATTATCCTTTGAGGAGTATAATCACTAATATGTGATGAGCTCTGGCTGGTCCCTTGCATGTTTGATCATAAATATGTGATGAGAATGGTCAAGACCAGAGAGATTGCTGTTACAGTGGTATTTGATGGTAGCTGATGTGGATGGTGGGTTGGTAGGTGAAGTGAAAGTGACTACTCTTGTCATTGTTAATACACAGCACAGCACACAGTGAACCACAACAGAATTCAACTTAATTTAACCCATACACACATGTGCAGCAGGAGGCAGCTATTTAAAAGTGCCCAGGGAGCAGTGATGGTAGCTTGCTCAAGGGTACCTCAGGGCAACCTACCGGTCTGAGATTCAAACCCATGACCTTATGATCCTGGGGCCTAGCACCTAACCACTAGGCCACCGCTGCCCCGTACAGCCATATAATTTGTTTATTTATTAGATTTTTTGTCAACTGGAGGGGCGCAGTTGGCTTGGCAAACGGGCATGTATAGCATGAAATATTGTGCCAGGATCAGGCTAGACTATTTTTATGATGCTCATCCTGTCAGTGCCATAGATTCTTGCTGAGTCTTAACTTGCAACACTGCAATGAATCCGGCCTGACAACTTCTGCAGGTTCTTAGCTCTTCAGTGAGGAGAGTCATAGAAACTTAAAATCAAGGCAGAAAACTAAAGCGCTATGTCTGATGTCTTGTGCTTCATAAAGAAAAATTTAAGAAAGAAGAAACAACTGTGTACCATTTCCCAGGTGTCCCAAAGAGGGTAACAGCAGTGGGGCAGTAGCAGCCTAGTGATTAGGGAGTTGGCCCCAGGATAGGAAGGTTGTAGGGTCTAATCACAGACCATTAAGTTGCCCTGAGGTACCCTCGAGTAAGGTACCATCCCCATTACTGCTCCCGGGTGCTTTAAACAGCTGTCCCCTGCCGCATTAGTGTGTATGTGGGTAAAAAGCAGAGTTTGGAGGTTTTGTTGTGTTATTACTGTGTGTGTGTGTGTGTGTGTGTGTGTGTGTGTGTGTTTGTGTTGCACAGGAAATGAGTGTTGCATTCTCTGCTCTTTCTCTGACTGCTCACGTTACTGTAGATGAGTCTCAGTGTGACTGTATTTTCCCACATGATGCCATAAAGAGCATTTAGAGGTTTCTGTAATGTTTAGAACATTGACTGTTATAAAGTGTCCAGACACCATGTCACCACTCCAGTACCAAGTGCCAGCTAGAGTTATAGTAAGACCTCCAGCACTGAGCTGTGGAGCAGTGGAACCTCATTCTGTATTCATTCTGGGCTCTGTGAAAGATACATCTTACAAACGTTGATACAATTTGCATGTAAGATGTTAAATCAATGAATCTGCAAATCTTTGTATAATCATGCATACGCATGTATGAGTATATATTACATTAAAAAAATGCATCTCAAAAAACGTAGCTTCCCATTTGCATTGTTTGAACCTCTCCTGATGAATGGACCAGTATAGTCCCCAATTATCTGGAAAAAATTCATTTTAGGGATTTTGCATATGTTTATTTAGTAGTATGTTTCATTTCCGGAAGCTTGCTAAAGTTCTTATGTTATTTAAATTTTTTTTTTTTTTAGATTAGAGGACCTGTTCATGGTGAAAGCCCCCAGGCGGGTATAGTGGAGCAGGGGGAGCAGTCTCTGGCCTCTCTGGAGTCTCTGGAGGCCATGTCTGAGGGAGAAGCCCCTGCTGCCTTCACGAGGGGCAGCCGTACCCGGGCCAGCCTCCCTGCAGTCAAATCCAGCAACTACTCCAAGGACCGTTCATTAGGTAACCTACTTTTCCTTCCTAATACACTGCTGTTTGGGCTTATTTAAGATTTTAGCACCCAGTTAATTCTGAGGAATCTTCCTTCACCTTTTTAATTCATAAACAGTCACTCCTGCTGGCGATTGCAGGCTTCTTTCACTTCTAGAACTTGTTTTTGTTTTGCTCTTTGCTGTTTTCACTGGAATTATATATTTTTTAGGACGTGTCATGACACATTATGTATTGTGCATATTTCTTCTCCATTTTCTCATTCTCCTTTCTCAGAGTGCAAAAAAAGGAATAAGCCATTTCAGTTTTTTACTCTGAAAAAATCACACCTGGAATGAATAGGCCTTTAGGCACAAACTTTTAAATGATGCTTATACACCAACAAATTGTTAATGTCCTTCAAATGTGAGAAGTGTTATTTTTGTGTTCTTCAAGCTTTCTTAGTTTTGTGGGTAATTGAGCCACTGAGATCGTGCTGAGGCTTTTTTAATGGACTCCACACACACTCATATCACACACTACCTCTTCAGTTTATAAATAGTTACATAATAAACCTTGAGCACGGCCCTTATCAAGTCTCAGAATGAAAATGGAAACATATTAACTGTTTATTTGACCTTCAGTGGTCTGGATACTTACTGGTGTATGGGTAAAAGTTCTGTGCAGGATGCCTGGAAAACATCATGATTAATGTTATACGGATACCAACACCATAACGGTCGATACTAGCACTTGAATACAGTATTGAAATAGAGAATAATGGCAAGCAGACACTAAGGATTCTAAAACTGCTTGTAAATGAGCCTGAATTAAGTAGGATGTTATCAATAGGGATTATTTCCCATTTGAAATGAGCAGTCATTAAAACAGTCAGTCAGTCAGTCATTTTATGGGCCGCTTGTCCTAATTAGGGTCGCGGGGGGGGGGTGCTGGAGTCCATCCCAGCTCACACAGGGCGAAGGACACACCCTGAACAGGTCGCCAGCCCATCGCAGCAGTCGTTAAAACACTCACAGCAAAATCTCTTCTGCCGGTATAGTGAGGATGATCTAGCAGTTGAAATTATTTTTATTTTAACCTTGACTCTGGAGTAATAAAATAAGAGCAGATGCAACATACTAACAGGAACACTTGTAATGTAGAACCTAAAAATAAATGACTGAATTAGGCATCATCAGCTGCTGCTCTGTAGTCAGATAAAGAAAAGGTTGAACAAGTTTAGTCCATGAACAGAATTCACAGAAAAGATCAAATGTCAGCCATGTGGGTCTGAAAAGCATTTCAGTTTTCAAAATAAAAAAAAATAAAATATGAGAAAATACACAATTGTTTAACCAGTCGTTCCAGTTTTTGCTGATAATCTTGCTATAGGGGCAGTGGTGGCCTAGTGGTTAGGGTTGCCCTGAGGTACCCTTGAGCAAGGTGCCGTCCCTGTCACTGCTCCCCGGGCGCTTTCAATAGCTGCCCTCTGCTGCACGAGGTTGAATTTCGTTGTGCTGTGCTGCGTTTCATAATGACAAGGGTAGTCACTTTCACTTTATAATTATTGTAAACAATTTTTAATGCAATTGTTTTCTTCTACAATTCCACTGATATTAGCACTAAGCTATCAGTGTTGTACATCCATTTTTACTATATGTATATCATGTCTAACAAATATTCATTTTAGATTCAGCAATGTGCAGTATTTGGTTAATGCTTTGTCAGGCAAATGTGACTAAAAAACATGTAAGGCCTGTTTTTTACTCTCTTATATTGCAGTTTTAAAGTGAATCGTAAAGAAATGACTTTAATTGAAAGTGTGTAAAGTTAATGGAGGAGCTGCTTTGCCTGTTTGCTATCTTTTGGCTGGTTAGCTAAGTAATCAGCCTTGTTCTAAAAAGGGAAATAGCCAATCATTCCCTCAGTTTAAACAAAAGCAGATTATCACTAAGTGTATCACTAAACTTGGTGGTCATGTCAGTAAAACAGTGTAAAACAGTGTTGCTCATTGCATCAGAGAAATGCATAAACTGAGAACCTATCAAGGTTATACTCGTTCAGTTCTATACACTATTAAAAGATATTAATACTGATTAATATACTGGTTAATATCTTTTGAACCGAAGCTACAAAAGGTCTTTACTGTGATGGGTAAAGGCTGTTGACACTTACAAAGAATAATATGCTTGAAAATATTCTTTCCATGCTATAGAAGAACTATAGCATGGAAAGAATCCCACTTCTGACATGATGGCCTAGTGGTTAGGGAGTTGCCCTGGCTCGGAAGATTGTGGGTTCGATTCCCTCCCCAGGTTGCCCTGAGGTACCCTTGAGCAAGGTACCGTCCCTGTCACTGCTCCCCGGGCGCTTTCAATAGCTGCCCACTGCTGCATGGTGTTTGTGTGCATGGGTTAAATGCAGAGGTCCAATTTTGTTGTGGTTCACGTGTGCTGTGCTGTGACCTCGCAATGACAAGGGTTGTCACTTTCACTAATTTTAGAACCTTTAAACGAATTGCTCTTTAAAAAAAAGGCAATTAAAATGTAGTTAATTAAAATAGGCTTTTAGGGAACTGAAGTGGCCTTTCTTTGGCATTGGAACTCCTGAGTATAGCTCCATACATGAAAAATATTTTGTAGAGTTCTTCGTTTACAGAGGTCTTTTTTACAATGTTTACACAGACCTTCATTTATCAAGACTGTTATAAGCACATTTGAACAGTATGCCGTCTTTGTCTTCTCTGCGCAGGAGTTTTGTATCTTCAGTATGGAGAGGAGACCAGGCAGATCCCCATGCCCAATGAGGTTACAACTGTGGACACAGTCAGAGCTCTGTTCGCCAGTGCCTTCCCCCAACAGCTCACCTTGAAAATGCTGCAGACGCCCAGCGTGGCCATCTACATCAAAGACCATGCACGCAATGTCTACTATGAACTAACAGATGTCCGGTGGGTGTGTCTTAAAATATAGATTTTTTATTTGAAAAAATATACCTTGATGTGCTAAAAGTTGGAGTATATTATACATGTTTTTGTCATTGTTTCTTTGTTCAGCTTTTACAGGTGTCTCTGGGAGAGACCTCAAATTGGGTTCCATGAGCCATGAACTGGTCCTGCTAGTTTTAACAAAACCATTAGATTATCTTTTCTGACTCAGGCAGTGCTTCCGGATGTTTAACATTAAAATGCATCCTGCTTGTGCAGAGGTATGCTGGATTTGGCCTAAATGCAAGCTTAAAAGTAGACAACCTCAGCTGTCTAGTTTAGAGTTCAATTCATTCTTATCAAGCTGACATCAGGTATTGTGTTTTTCAGAAAACGGTCAAATGTGTTAACAGTTAGTGTGTGCTAATTTACACATTGTTTTTGTGAAGTGTAGTAAGTGTTCTAACTGTGGCCACTTAAATCCAGCACATGTAGCTCCTCCAAGCTGGAAGCTGCCAATTGGGGAAGGAATAACATTCACATACAAACTAATAATTTTCTGAGAAATTAAATAACCACATAAGTTTCACAACCTAGATATTACTGGCATTCATAAGCTTTTTTTACATGATGCACACTGCCAGATTGCATCAATTTTGCAAAAAGTGCTGTTTTTTTTTTCCAGTAGTGCAGATGTCTACTGAAAGGATACAAGCTTAAATTTCAGTGATGCTACTGTCTAGGCTTTTGGCCACATAGAATGTTTCTCAGTATTCCTGCATTTGCACTGAAGTGGCTTTTATTATATATAACCATAATCAAGACTAAACATCCTTTATTTAAAAAAAAATTCACTCGGAAATAAACCTGATAAATCTTTACGCTCCGTTTTCCTCTCTGCACTTGATTTTTTACATTTGCCTAAAATGATTCAGTAGGAAGATAATTATTCCTTCATTCTATATGAAATTGAAAAGTGAAAGTGACTACCGTTGTCATTATGAAACGCAGCACAGCACAAGACATTCAACCTCTGCGTTTCACCCATGCACACACATATGCAGCAGGGGGCAGCTATTGAAAGCACTCAGGGAGCAATGCCGGGGACATTACCTTGCTCAAGGGTACCTCAGGGCAACCTACTGCTGAGGAAATTAAACCCACAATCTTCCGATCAGGGGTCACTCCCTAACCACTAGGCCACCGCTGTCTGATGTGCAACTGTTTGCTTTTATAAATCAATGAATCAGACATTATAATACATTATAATAATCAGTGTGGTCATGCGTGCCTGAGTTGTGCTGTTGTTTCTCAAGGTCATTAGTCTCTTGTGCCCCACCCGTAGTCCATTTGTTTTTTCCCAACTAATTTTAGAACACATAAGGCTAGAGTAAAAAATCTGAACCATCTGAGGAACCCAGAGGACTGATTTAAGAGCCAAAACTGTAGTTCCCAGTGATAGATAAATCAATAAAAATGCTGTTTTTTGGTTTTAAATCTGCCTTAATAATCCAGTATCTTGGGACATCCTTTTAAAGGGGTGATGCGGCCCTAGCAGCCTCTAACATCTCACCAGATAAATATAAGCTCAGCACGAGCTGCTGCATATGAGCAGCAGTTGGAAGAGGTGTGGTTTTAGAAGAAGCGTGTGTTTGCCTTCACACTCATAAATTAGTTGTCGCGTATGATACACCAGATTTATACAGTGGCTGGGAATTGGCTGTTACTTATACTGGGAAGATAATTGGGCAGAAATCCAAAAATAGAGCTTATACAATGTGACAGTTTCTCAGCTTAGGCCGAACGCTTGTGATTCTCCACAAAGTCTGTTTACAGTACATTCAGTCCACAGTGCATAGGAAAATAAGTGCTGGAAGGTTTTCCTGCTCAGCTGCACATTGGAACATTTTGTACATTTCTGTCCATTAGTCACTGATCAATTAAACAATTATGCTTTTAATGTTAAAAAAAATAACCCCAGGCCTGATTAGTGAATCTGTATACATTTATCAGTGCACATGTCTGGGTCAGTTTTAAAACGTTGCAGGTTCTGTCTGTCGCACTCAGTTACAGCTACAAAAGGCATTCTTCCTTACCCAAAATGCCGGCTTACAATTAGCGAAAGCCTAATGGGGAGAGGTTAGTGTGACCCGACCCTGACAGTCACATTGGTTGCTTGGCTTAAGTCTTTGCTAGGCTGCAGGATAGTGTGTATGTGTGTATATGCATGTGTGCATGTAAGGAACTGCCTGCAGACGGCTGGGCGTTGCCCTGATACACGCTCTCCACCATAGTGGCCCCTGCGGCTCACACACAAGTCAACAGGAAAGCAGGGGGATGTGATCCATCACGCCAGTGGGTGTGGGTGTGGGTGGGTGTTGGCTCTTTATCTGGCTAGAAAGTTATAGGGTATTAACGTGTGCTTACATGCCCCATGACCTGTCTGTCAAACTGGAACGCTGTTATTTTTGGTTAGATTTGACAGGCGTGACCATATGAGCCTTCTGTCAAATTAACAGTTTCACATTTGGAGCTTTATTAACACTTTTATTGCAGTTGTTATGTTTTTTTTATTTTTATTTAATGTTCACAATTAAGTTTAGTAAATGTAATTTCACAGTCGGTACATAATTGCTGGAAAGCAAGGCAGTTTTAATACACAGTGGAATCATAAAAAAAAATAAATAAAAAAAACAGCATAGCAACATGTCAGTTACCTAATTATCCAGGTGCTGGATAAAGCAGTGCAGCGTTATGGTGTGTTCACAATGACAACGCACTCACTTTCATGTTCAGTTTAAGTTCAAATTTTAACCTCCAGCTTGTGTTGTGTTTATAGAAACATCACGCCACACTCCTGCCTGAAGCTCTACCATAAGGACCCCGCCCAGGCCTTCAATCATGCCCCTAGAAGTAACAACGGAGATGCCAGGGTGAGTAGAGACCCCACAACAATTCTGCCTCACTGACCCAATGTGCACATGCCATCATTGTAGTTTTACACCAACAGTTCAAGCTCCCTCCATGATCCCTCCATGTTTCACTTCTTTATTTTTGCACTGGAGCTATGATATAAGGTGTCTAGATTTCTGAAATGAAAATCAAGGAAATTTACAGTTTGACAATATATAATTATCAATATATCATAAATATATAAATGTTTTTATAAATGAAATAAAGAAGGGGGTTGGGGGCTGGGGTAATAAAATACAATATGTTCAAGACTGAATACTATATCATCACTAATAGTACACTATAATAATTGTGTACAATATTTGCATGTTACACATAATCAAGTAGATTCATGATAACTGTATATAAGTATTAGGAAATGAATATGACAACCTTCATTCTAATCCTGGGTTACCACCAGGTTTAAAAATGTCAATTGTGATAATGTGGAGTTTTCTGAGTCCATGCAGGGAAGTGGCTAGTAATAGAACCAAATAAAAGTGTTATAAAGCTGCTATACAAGCATAGGAGGGGACATCCGCTTATCTTCTCAGCTGGCCGGCCTTACTTTCCAATTTGTTTTTGCTTAACAGGCATAAATGGGGACATTTCTGGGGACAGCTCTAATTGGGACATATGGTCACTCTAAGCCATATGAATAATGTAAATCATCACACTGCCTAAATCATTACACACTGACTAAAAACACATTTTGAGTCAGACCACAAGGTTTCCATTAAACTGGCTTATCTCACCCTCATTGAAAACTACTATCCTTATAAATAACAGTGTGGCAACTTTTCTGGCTCTCAGAGACATTGCTTTTATTTATAACTGACAGATAACTGACATTGCACAAGTCTGATTTAAATTGCTTAAAAGCTCGACAAGTTTGCTGTTTGGTGTTGGCACTAGTCTTGTAGCTCAAATGCAAAACTAAAAGAATCAGATTTTTGTTTGGATTAAATATGCCTTGGCTGATCTTCTTTCTTTTTGTCTGAACTGTCATTAGAACCTGTTGCAGGTGGTGTTTTAGGCTAAACAGAAGCAATTTTGAGGGCATGCACAGTCTGCCTATACTGGTTATGCACTATACATATAGGTGTGCATGTGCATGTGCATATGTTCACAATCTCTGTCGTCTTTGTTTACAGTTCAAACAAAATCAATAGTTACGAATCACAAAAGGACTTACAATTTTCAGGCATCAGGGTTTTTTTTTTTTTGATACATGACATAAGAACATTTCACATAAGACTTAATGGAGCAAAAATGCATAAACAAGGCTATGATTAGATTACTCAGCTGACATGTTTTTCACAGTGTTAGGCTATTACATAGTTAAAAATGTAAGCGTGCATTTTGCATGAAGTTAATTGTTGAATGCGTGTTTCCAATACTTGACCATTCCTGGTAATACGTACTGCATTCAAAAAAGGTAATCATGAAAAACAAAGATGCAGAGGAAGAAATGGAGACAGAGGACCCGTTGTGTTGACCCCTAACAGGAGCTAGCAAAAGAAAAAAGAGGGAACGTAGTTAAATGGAGAGAAATACAGTTATTGTTGTCTTCTGCTTAATGTGCCCTTTACAAGCTATGGACTAAACCTATAAGTTTGCTCATTAGTTTATTCCATTACAGGAAATGAGATGCGTGAAATGTCATTGCCTTAGTAGTATACAGGCTGATTCAGCAGGCCAGACAGAAGCATTGCTTTGTCACTATAAAATCCCATTAGTATCTGGACTGCTGTAGCAGCCATGCTGTTAATCATGTTTTAATGAAATTCATTTGTATAGATTTGTTTGCTTTAATTGTATTGGCAGAAAATTGTGGACTAAATAGATGCTTTTTAGGTCAGCCTTAAAGAGCTAATTTCACTGTTTCACTGCTTTTTATTTACAGTTTTTAATCCTGTAAATAGCATACATTTCGTCTCTCTCTCTCTCTCGTGTTTAAGAGCTGTAGTGATGTATGGTGAGAGTGGCGACTCTGATTTTATTGCTTTATGATATCACGTGTATGGAATTTTCTCAGACCCTTCATTCTTGGAGGAAAAGCTGCAGCATCCCTTTTGAAGAAGGACATCCCAAGTCCAAGTCGATTGCAGGAAAAATATTTAGAAGTATGATATCGATCCTAATACATTAGTTGTATTTTATTTAAAAAGCTTCAAATAATTAGCAGTCTAAACTTGGCAAGTTGTTAAAACCCATAGATAGGCAGATACAGTGTCTTGCAAAAGTATTCACCCCCATATTTGGCTTTTTACCTATTTTGCTACATTCCAACCTGTAATTTAAATGTTTCTTAATCTTATTTTATGTGATGGATCTGCACAAAATAGTCTAAGTTGGTGAAGTGAAATGAGAAATATATATATATAAAAAATAATTTAAAAAAAAATTAAAAACTGAAAATTGGCATTTGCATATGTATTGTCATGAAGCCCCTAAAAAGCCCTGGTGCATCCAGTTACCTTCAAAAGTCACATAATTAGTGAAATGAAGTCCACCTGTGTGCAATCTAAGATCACATGATCTGTCGGTATAAACACACCTTTTCTGAAAGGCCCCAGAGGCTGCAACACCACTAAGTAAGAGGCATCACACCATGAAGACCAGGGAGCTCCAAACAAGTCAGGGACAAAGTTGTTGAGTACAAGTCCGGGTTGGGTTATAAAAAAATATCCAAATCTTTGATGATCCCCCGGATCACCATCAAATCCATCATCTTCAAATGGAAAGAACATGGTACCACAGCAAACTTGCCAAGAGAGGACACCCACCAAAACTCATAGACCGGGCAAGGAGGGCATTAATCAGAGAGGCAGCACAGAGACCAAAGGTAACCCTGAAGGAGTTGCAAAGTTCGACAGCAGAGACTGGAGTATCTGTCCATAGGACCCCAATAAGCCGTACACTCCATAGATTTAGGCTTTATGGAAGAGTGGCAAGAAAAAAAGCCATTACTTAACATTAAAAATAAGAAGGCACATTTTGAGTTTGCCAAAAGGCATGTGGGCGACTCCCCAATGGAGGAAGGTGCTCTGGTCAGATTGAACTTTTCAGCCACCCAGGAAAATGGCATGTCTGGCGCAAACCCAACACATTCCATCACCCCAAGAACACCATCACCACAGTGAAACATGGTGGTGGAAGCATCATGTGGTGGAGATGTTTTTCAGCAGCAGGGACTGAGAAACTGGTCCAGAGAAAGATGGATGGTGCTAAATACAGTGATATTCTTGAGCAAAACCTGTGTCAGTCTGCCTGTGATTTGAAACTGGGACAGAGATTCACCTTCCAGTGGGACAATGACCCGAAGCAAAAGGGAAGCATTTAAATGTGTTGGAATGGGCGAGACAATTCAATTGAGAATCTGCGGTCAGACTTGAAGATTGCTGTTCACAAGCAAAAACCATCCAATATGAAGGAGCTGGAGCAGTTTAGCCTTGAGGAATGGGCAAAAATGTGGCAAGCTCATAGAGACTTATCCAAAGTGATTTGCAGCTGTAATTGCTGCAAAAGGTGGCTCTACAAAATACAGGCTTTAGGGGGTGAATAGTTATGCATGCTAAGGTTTTCTGTTATTTTGTCCTATTTGTTGTTTGCTTCACAAGAAAATCTTCAAAGTTGTAGACATTTTCTGTAAATGAAATGGTGCAAACTCTCAAACAATTCATTTTAATTCCAGGTTGTGAGGCAACAAAACATGAAAAATGCCAAGGGGGGTGAATACTTTTGCAAGGCACTGTAGATGCTGCACTGTTGCTTCACTTTGAATGACTGTGTGTGTATAAACACTAAGGAATGATGGAGCAGTACATAGTTAATTGGGAATCATTGTGTGTGTGTGTGTGTGTGTGTGTGTGTGTGTGTGTGTGTGTGTGTGTGTGTGTGTGTGTGTCTGTGGGTGGGTGGGTGGGTGGATGGGTGTGGTGATGTGCTGTATTAGATTATGATTAGTTGAGCAGGATTGTGTGTTGTTTTTTTCACTGTCAGCTGCGTAGCCTGGTCCTGGACCACAAGGGGATTCAGACTTGAATCTAAAGCCTCAACTGGAATTCCTGCCCCGGGTGTGGGGCTGTGTTTGTGTGTGTGTGTGTGTGTGTGGAAGGCAGGAGTTAAGGCTCCTTAGGAGATTTCATGGTGTGATACAGTTCTAGATAAGTGTCCACCTCAGAATATCCGTTTATGAAAGTGCAGGCAGGGTGAGGAACACGACCAATGAAGCCTCCTGAAGACTCTCAACCCTGCTTCGTACTAGTTATTGTCATCCTCAAGGAGATGTTAAGAGAATCTCAGCAGATTAAAAAAATTGTGGGCAAGAAATAGCAAATATAGCAAATCATTTTCATTTGATTCTCTGTTTAACTTGATCAAACCTGGAGCTACATTCATGTTATGATCTTGGGATGTGAACACAGTCATCACCTCAACTTCACACATCATGAATGGTCCATACTGTCCTCTTTAGCCACATCGGGGAACAGGTCCACTGCTTACTTTTCTATTTTTATTTTACTTTTCAAGCCCAGGGTGTTTGCCTCCCTTTCGTCTTGTGAGAGCTGGGATTAGCTCCAGCCTAATCTGAGAAAGCAGCTAAGAAATTGAGTGAGAGAGTGGTTTACATTTGCAAAAGGAATGTACTGTAGAAAACCGCTGTGCGCTCGATCTGTAAAGGATAGGATTATGAGAGTTTCTGAAGTTTAGGAGTTATGGTTCTCTCTCCTCTGGTCAGATCAGGTCAGGGTTATCTCTGCTGGAAAAGGTTAGTAGCTTCCTCCACACTGAATAGCAGTCCTGGTGACAAAAGAAGAAGATACATAGATTCATAGTGGTTCTCCAGACTCCACATGTCTCCTTTCCCCCCCTCTAACCATTACTGGAGCACCTGTTCAAAATACAGCACACATAAACCATTGCACAGCATGTTGTCATCACACATCAACCTTGTGTCAGCCCCGTAACACGCCCACCCTTTCCACAAAAACACTTGGCCACATGTGCTGCTTACACTCCCAAAGCAAGAGTGTGCAAAGCAAGAGTGTGCAAACAGGGACATGATACACAAAAGCGTGCCAATCAGGACCTGTAAAAGTGTGAGAAGCAAACAAGTGCTTGCATGCTTGTTTAACGTAACACACCAGTTTGATAGGTTGTTGAAGGACCTGTTGTTAAGTATGCGTTTCATGGTGTTTTTGTCTTTTAGCTATTCCTCTGTAGATTAAAAAGATTTAATTCACAATATAAAGGAGGTTTATAGGCAGCAGGCTTATTAACTAGATTCAAATAAATATTATGGCTGAACAATCTGGGCCAAAAAATATTGTTTTTACCAGCATTTCAATTAAAATGAGTACATTAACCTCTTTGATAATGTATAAACATGCTTTTTTAGAGTGCCAGTTTATAAAAATTCCAATAGATTTTAGTATCAAACTCCACCAAGAACGTTCCAATATTCTAGGACATCATTAATATTGCGTTTAAATACATTTAAAAATTGTACTCTTGTGATTTTGATGTAAAAGTGATAAATTGTTCAACTCTGTTACACATCTAGTTTCCCCTGCTGCATGCTGACAGGTTATGATTTCAATATATTTGAGGTGGCACTATTTCTGGTTCAGCCATGAGAAAATTAATCCATTCTTTCAGAACCCTCTTCATCAAAAAAGAGAAGACCTACAATATTTTGTCGCTAATGCATACTGCACCTGTTCAAACATGCATCCCCAGAGGAGGAAGGGTAATCCTACTTAAGGAGCCTGTTTAGAGAGGCTCCCCCCAACGGAGATGGCAATCATTGGGGTAAATGGTAACGGGATCCCAGTGGGGACAACAGAGGCGACTGAGTTAATGGGAGTAAATAGGAAATACCTGAGTGTCCTGAACAAGCTGACATTTTGTGGTGTGAGTTCTTGCTGTAATAAAACAAGATTATGGCAGTATGCCAGCATCAGAGAGATGATAGATAAAAAAATACTGTGGAAAATGATGTCGGCATGCTTATATGTGAACAAAACATGTCAACCAGTGGAACCAGTTAGCAAAATTGAATTTGGAGAATTATTCCAATTGAAATATTCCAGCACTCATAGCACAAAAGGTGGAGAAACACCCTAGACAGGTCACCCTCCATTGTTGGGCAAATACACAGAAAACATACAGTCAAAGGAAGGGGTAATAAAGCATCTCCAAACCACCTAATGTGCATGTGTTGGACTGTGGGAGGAAACCACAGCTCCTCAGGGAAACCCACACAGACATGGAGAGAACATGCAAACTCAGCATAGAGACCCCCCATGTGGAAATCAAATCCCATAATTTCTTAGTCTAAGACAACTGCTTTAACCTCAAGTAACATATAGGTTTAAAGAAATTAAGGATCATTTTTTGATCTATAACTTTGCATAACTTCCTCGACTGCATCTGTAATCCACTTTTTTTGCTATGGATTTCAGGGAGTTTGCGGCAATACTATTTTTTTTTTTTATTTGATGATTGCATTGCCTTTAAAGGCTTCACTGCTGTTGTATTAATCATGCAGATGATGATGGATAGACTGGTAGGGTTATTTCTCCTGCAGGCCCTTTGCCATTCCTGTATGTTTAAATCCTGGCCATTGCTCAAAGACGGGTCCAGGCAGGGCTATTGTTGATGCTGCATTTAGTTTTTTGTTCAAGTCTTACTCAGCTATTATTCTCAAGCTTTAATGGAACAAGATTGTGTCTTCAGTTACCTGAACTGGCGATTAATCTCAATAGAGCACGTTTTCATGCAACAGATGCAGAATAATTACATCTTTTTATCTGTCATATCATACCATAAACTGGTACAGAAGGTCAGACTCTTTTCAGGAGTGATTTCTTTTCAAGGGCAAAGGAAGACTAGTAGGGTTGATACTGGCTCTGTCTCAAAAACGTTTATGCTCAGTTATAGAGGTCACTCATGAGCGCTGTTCCACTATTTAGTGATTCTCACCTGATTGAATGAAGGAAATAAAAGCAACTGGACACAGACACATTCATTTAGAATGTGTCATACTTACTCCCCACCTATATCAACACAGACTATCCTCAAACCTTGCCAAACAAAACATATCATTGAAAAAGGGGTATTTAACCCATCCATCCATTATCTGTCGCTTGTCCCAAATGGGGTCGCGGGGGAGTGCTGGTGTCCAATCCAGCGCACACAGGGCGAGGACGGGGGACGCACCCTGGACAGGTCGCCAGCCCATCGCAGGGAGGAGTGGGACGGGGACGGCACCTTGCTCAAGGGCACCTCAGGGCAACCTATTGGGAAGGGGTTCGAACCCCCGATCCTCTGATCACGTGGCCGCCACCCTAACCACTAGGCCACCACTGCCCGGGTATTTAACCCTTAAAAGTGAAAGTGACAACCCTTGTCATTACAAGGTCACAGCACAGCACACAGTGAACCACAACGAAATTGGACCTCTACATTTAACCCATTCAAACACCGTGCAGCAGTAGGCAGTTATTGAAAGCACCCGGGGAGCAGTGATGGGGACGGTACCTTGCTCAAGGGTACCTCTGGGCAACCTACTGGTGAGGGAATCGAACCCATCATTTTCAGATGTAGGGGCAACTCCCTCACCACTAGGCCACCGCTGCCCTGACGACCCAATGCATCTTTTTTTACTGTCATTAAAAGTATTTTATTATAAACACATGCTTTGCTTGTTATTTGAGGCTTCATAACTCATCTGAAGCTTTGAACAATGTTTGAAATATATCTTTAATAAGCCATATATTAACATTAATCAAAGGCAAAGTTTGAAGCCTAAGCTGGAGTGTTACATTGTACAGTGACAACTGATGACCTTATTTTATTTGTATTTCTATAGCAACCAACACAAACAATTATTAAAACATTGAAATTTGCTTTTGGTTGGGATATTTAAGTGTTTCTTCTGTTTTTCCTATATCTATATCTCCTGTATCCAGGTTTCCCGTGAGAGGTTATATGGCGCTAGACAGCCTGCGAGTGGACAGAGCCTTGTCCACACAATGCCTCCCCAGCACAGCCCCATCCGCACCATGCAAGGTTCTATGTCTCCACCAGCTGCTCGTTCCATGCCCTCTTCACCCTCCAGACTGCCCTATGGGTCCCGCCCGTTTGGCAGCGCAACCCTGCCCCGTGAGCGCCTGTCTAGTGCACCCCCTGCCCGTTCTGCCACGCCCTGCTCCAGTGCCATCTTGGAGCGCCGTGATGTCAAGCCAGATGAAGATGTTGGCCCAACCTCGTACAGCCCAAGTCTCTCCTCATCACAGGATGTTCCTGACGGGGCTGTATTCCTCCAGCATCGATATTCAGAGGTCCCTGATGTCCCACAGCACACCCTGTACAGGCAGAAATCACGCAAATATTCTGAAAACCAGCATGTCATTCCGCTCGGGCCTAAAACCCCACCACCTTCCCCTCACAGAATGGGTGAGGTAAGGATGATTGACATCCAACCTGGGCAGAACACTCAGATGATGGGCCAGGCAGTAGAAAGGTCCTCATCTTTGCGGAGATCAATCAGGAAAGACAGTAATGGCACCATGGAGACAGCGGCCAGGGTGAGGGGGAATATGGGCTCCCCTGTTTTTGCTGACCTGCCACCTGGTCATGGAGACAGGCCATTTCAAGGGCTAATGACAACAGATCCACAGAGGTGAGAGGCAATACACTTATTTTATTTATTTTGAATTCAAATACCCTCAGTGATCTCACTTAATAATCACTTAATAATAAAAAAAATAGCCTTATAATTAAATTTTAAATTCAGATGCTGCTCTCTCTTGTGGTGTTAAATAGAGCTTGGTGGAGCCTTTTACTGGAAATGTAATAAAATAGTAATTATTAGATCATATTATATATATATATATATATATATATATATATATATATATATATATATATATATATATGTATATATATATATATATATGTATATATATATATGTATTATATTACATATAATATATTATATACTATAATGTACAGTATATATGGCACTTTCTTATGTAAAAAGTTTTAAATGAGCCTCTATATATATATATATATATATATATATATATATATATATATATATATATATATATTTTTTTTTTTTTTTTTTTAATGACAAACAACATAGTCATGAATTCTGAGATTTCTGTTCATTCAGGAAAAAACATTTATGATGAAAACCTATGGCTGAGTTTAAAGTAATAAGAAGGGAAAGTTGCATGACATTACTATTTAAATATGAGAATAATGTTGGTTTTCTGGGATCTTTTTATCCTGGTTCCACTGAGCAGTTAATCTGACTACAGTTTGTATGATGCAGCTGAAATAAGTTCACAATTTCATCTGAACCTTCTGGTGAGTAACAGAACTAGAGCTCAGCCTCAGTGGGTCCAGCTTTCCAAATCTGGCTTTGATGAAGATTAAAAAACATCTCTCATCCGTCCATACTTAATCTCCTTCATGCTAGTCTGGAACATGGTGAAAAGAATTTGCACCATCTTCATGACTTCCTGCCGTTAATTAATAATAAGACAATATTACAGGAAAGTGAATGAAGTCAAACAACATAACTAGGTCTACTTTGTAGAGTACGTAGCTCAGTGTGGTTTCAGGGAACAACTTTAAATTTGTTTTTCGAGCCCATTTTTTTGGCTGATTCTAAAGAAATGCATCTGGGGGTCTTTCATTGATAGTTATGGTAACTGGGTCCCTCCAAGTTGTATGATTTTACACAAAATAACAGCCTCTCTTAGCTTATTTTTCTCAAGCAGCACCACACTTGCTATTTAAGTGCCAAAGACAACAGTCAGGCACCAAAACTGATTGGCAGTTACAAAGCAGAGCTTAACAAAAAAGCAGTAAGAAGTCACCCCATTAAAAAAGAATGTGTTCTTCTAAGCAGCACTAATTGGTGGTTACCCGAACTGTACATGGTTTAATGGGAAAATTATGTGAATCTGAATCTTTTTGTCAGCATTAAGTGGTTGAACGTGCAGGGCCAAATGAGTCATGTTGTTTGTGTTCCTCAGCGAGCGGATGAAAGCTATGGAGCAACAGATAGCTAGTCTGACTGGTCTTGTTCAACATGCCCTTCTAAAGGGGACAAATACCAGTGGCGTCAAAGAGACTGCCAGGTAAGATTTATCAAGCTGGCACTAGAATAAATTAGAATAGAATGTCTTTGTAGCTTATTTTAACAGAAAAAAAGCAATTCTTTTAAGCATTTCACCAGTGCTATTACAAAAAAAATGTCTAACCTATGCTTCATCTCTAAAATTTCAGGAGAAATCTCTTTCCCTGCTCACAGCACAAACAGTGGTGGTTAGTATTCCTTCTATTTATGTACATGCAAAGTCTATTTGAATAGTATTACTAGTGGCTGATGAAAATGGCACTTACTTGTTTTGGCAGAATCCAAGACATGTTGTATTTGTTCACTGTTTTTTTACTGATGCACCGATTGTGATTTTAATGCTCAACTCTGATATTTTCTGCAGTTCATGCTGTTTGAGCTAATGGAGCAAACTGAAGACACTAGCACATTTGCACCTATTTCTATTGAATACGTTAGAGACTGGAAACATTTTTAGCTCTTAGATGCTTTGTGAATCTCTTCGTGAACATTTTAGTCCATTTATTAAGTGATTAAATTAGACTTAATTTTACTTAATTCAATTATTGTAACTTAATTAGATTAATGTAACTTAATTAAACTAATTTGAATAAACTATTATTTATTTGAATAAACTCACACACACAAGCTTCTCTTGCTGACCTAGGGTCTGAATCCTCTCACATTTCCCAAATCACCTTATTGAAAGGAACAGATCCTTCAGTGTTTCTATTAAAAGTTATCTGAAGTGAAACACTGGAAGCCATATCCAGTGCCCAGGGAGCAGTGATGGGGATGATAGATTGCTCAAGGGTTCCTCAGGGCAACCTACTGGTCTAGGTTTTGAACCTGTGAGACTCTGATTCTGGGCCCTAGCCCCTACCATTAGAGAGCAGAGTAGAGTAGAGGATCTTTATTATCCCACGAATGGGAAATTTGGGCACTACAGGGCTCTTATAAAAGTGACAGGTGTACAGAAGAAGAAAAGAAAAAATATATAAAAAAATATAAAGATATAGAGAAAGAGGAACAAGTACAGGAGAAAGAGAGAGCTGTAAATAAATAAATAAATTATAAATTATCTATCTATCTATCTATCTATCTATTCATCTATCTATATATATATATATATATATATTTATATATATATATATATATATATATATATATATATATATATATATATATATATATACATATACATATCTACAAGAGTAATAATACACGGTAATAAATAAGTTTTGAATAAATTATAAATATAAGTAAACAAGTAGCAAAAAAATATAAATATAAATGTAAATGTAATAATAAATAATAAATAAATAAATGTAATAATAATAATAATAATAAATGTAATAATAAATAATAATATACAATACAGTAATAATAATAATAATAATAATAATAATAATAATAACATACAATAATATATAATATATTATAATATATAATAATAATAAACAAGTAGTGTAATGTTATGTTATGTTGAGTTGTGGGCCACACATAAATACAAATATGTATAAATAAATATCATTTTTGAAGATTTTAATTGTCAGATCCTTTAAATAAAGCAAATAAGCTAAAAAATAGAGTGCAAAGTAGCTCTGTTTTGCAGGGACTCTTGTTAAAGAGAAGAAAAATAGAGGCTACCGGAAATAAAAGCAGTGTGGCCTTAAAATTTGTATTATGATACTATATTGACATCCTGAATCGCAATTAAACCAGACCCTGAATGCTGCATCAAAATTATGAGGCATCTGGCTAATTAGTAAATCATAAAACTACACCAAAGACAGTCCAGAATCAAAATTATGATGGGTACCTTGCTGATCGCACATTTAGAGCTAAAGTCTGCTGATTCCGATCTCGGCTGAAACCCTAGTTTATCTTACTTTAGATAAGATGTTTCATTTGGAACATTTGCATTTGCCCTACCTGCACATTTAGTGTCCTCCCTGCTCCTCAAAGCCTCTAATTAACATGAATTGAAGTGGGTAGTTTATACTGAATATATTCAAATATTAATAAAGAACATATTAATCTCATAGCATGTGGCCAGATGTGTGACTGCAAGGCACTGACTGAATATGTAACTGCTGTACAGGAGTGTCCCCTATGGCTGTGTTGAAAAGCCCTGCTCTTCAGACTGATGCTCCTGCAGAGTTAGAGCCTCCTCCAGCTGCAGACCCAGCCATCACCTCCCTCCTGACCACCTTCCAACAGAATGTGTCCAGCCTCCGTCAGCAGCTACACCAGCTCAGACATACACAGGCAAGGCAGAGTCAGGCCTTTCCTACAGCACTACACAAACCAGAGTCAGATTAAGGATAGTAATGTTACCCCTATTACCCCTTTAGTAAGACCCTACTCAAAATAAGTGGTAAACATAGATATTTATATATTTATATTTATATATATACATATACAGCAAAACTCAAAACTATATTTTTCCAGTATTTTAAGGTTTGTTTGAACACCTTGTGTATACGCTGTATTTGATGTAGTTTGGTGTGTCCCTCCAGCTGCAGAACCAGGATGCTATGAGGTTGATGCTGCAGCAGGCAGAGGAGATCCTGATAGAGAGGGTGTGTGAGAGGCTGAAGCTGCTGGATGATCCGCTGCTGAAACAGAGAAGCCAGGTGGATGGGGAGAGACATCGCTACCTTGCCATGGAGGAAAATGTGCTGCTCCAGCTTGGGTAAGACACCCCAGACCAGGAAAAGAATCTGAAACTTTGAGCTTTTCAGTTCCGTCCAGTCCAGTCAAGAAAAAATCTCCATAATTAGGATCAATTTTCACATTTAGTGATTGCTGATAGTGATTTAGTGTTCCTCTGATTTAGTTTCCTCTGATTAAACAAAAAGTAAAGAGAGTGGAGCCAGGAGATGCCAGGCTCTCTGAATCGCTTCAGGGGTGGTCTAGTGGTTAGAAACCCTCAAACTGAAATGTTGTGGGTTTCAGCCCTGGACCAATAGGCTACCCTGAGGACCCTTGATCAAGGTACCACCCCCAGCACTGCTCCCTGGTTGCTGGATGTATGGCAGCCCCCTGCTCAACTTGAATGGATAGGTTTTTTTTTTTTGTCTATTTTTTGTCTGTGCTTGATAGGTACTTTCACTTCACTGTACACTACCTACCTGAGAATGTGAGCGCTAACTTTAAGATTTTTCATGTGAGTTAAGTTATATCTATGTTGTTGGCTACCACCAAATACTGTTAATTACCATAGCAACCAATGGATGCAATTAGTTAATATGAGACACTATTGAATATCACACAACTGACCACTACTGCATGTGCTCCTCTTTCCTCACAGCCAGTCTGTGTTTTTCCTGTTTCACCTCTCAGCAAACCTGAACCAGACCATCATTTCTCATTAACATTTGACTGATGACTTGGGCCTGCTAGGAGCAAGAAAAGATAAAATATGTGTACTGCCTCAGGGTCCTAGATAAGTGAAGCTCTCTGGTTTTGGCTGACAATATAAGTATGCTGCTGAATAGATTCCCAGGTTGCGTGGACAGGCCGGGATTATATTCAGTGGACGTGAGAATGTATAGGAAAAGGGATCAACTGCAGAAATGTTGCCCAAATATAACCAGATATATGTATGCATGTATTCAATCTAGTTCTTATTACTCAATGACATCCTAAGGTCAGTGGCAATTGAGCATTTAGGGACTGATGAGTTGTACAAAGTTTCAATCTGTAAATCACATTATTTTAAAACTTGTTAGGTGGTTGTACAGAAATACTGCCTTAGGTTGATTTAGAAAAGTAGTAGGCAGTATTTTTCCTGTGGCTTTGATTTATTACCAGTCACGTCATCTAATTATGATTTACTGTGATAATAATAGCAATATTACAGGTATTTGGAGCTATAAATCTCTGACCTTTTGATTCCATTACAGTTCATTAAGATATTTTGTACTCATATTGTATGTTTAATGTATGTTAAATCTTTTCCTTTGAGATTAAAGTAGGAATTTGAAAATGAATGGTTAAACTAAGTAGATGCTTAGTCACAGAAGAACAAAATCCTTTGACAGAAGTAAAGTAAATATGTCCCGCTGTTATATTCGTAACCCATGAGATCGATTGTGCAACTGGAAGTAAGATTCATCACCATGCCTGGGAGTGCCCTGTAGATACCCCTGGGGACTTCTAGTTCCTGAGCTGAATCAGGAGAAACAGCTATCATTTTCTCACACACACAAACATGCACACGGTACCAAGCGATGATCTCAGCATGTGCATGGACAAGCAGGTTCTTGCAGCACAGCTTAGATGCACATGCAGGTAGGATCTTTGGCTAAAACCTTGGCCTTCACCCCGCTACCATTTCAGCAGGAAGTGAGTTTTAAATGGATAATGTTTCTGGGAAAGTACACTTAAAAAGAATAGTTAGAATAAACAGAATATCTTTGAATATATGCAGCTGTTGGTCATTTGCAAGTTGCTTTCTAGTCAGTATCCAACAACAGCAACACCTAAAACAGTAAGACCAAAATAATCACTCCAGAAAAAGGCCTTAAAACAAGGACATTCTCAACAGGAGTTTGGCGTCATTAAATAAGGTTCATAAGGCAAATGGTTCTTGACTGAATGCTGTCGGCTCTCCAAAGCTTAAGTTCTATGCACCCAAACCTCTCTCACTCTCTCCTGACACTGTCAGCACACTCTCTCCGAGCGTGTCGAACAGGTTTCAGAGTGATTTGCTCTCCGCAACTTTCCCACTCACACCACACTAAATCTCAGCTTAGGGAGAAAGCCATGAAGAAATTTTGATTTGCCTCTCATAGCAGCACAGTTTAACCCTTACAGGCACAATTTGCATAACCAGCCTGCACTGCCCTCAGTCGTCACCAATGAACTGCCTGTCAGGAATCTGAATTATTGCCGATGTTATCCTAAATATTAACGTGTTTCTGCTTTTGTGTAACCCTTTTAAATGACAGAGGCAATTACACACTGTTCAATAGGTCCTTCAGCCTTGAATTTTAGGATATTTTTTTTTTTATTTGAAAATAATTAAATAAGAAAAGAATGACACAATGCCACTTTTTCTTTCCTTTCACTCACACACTCATTTCCATATCTGCATGTCCTAATCAAGGTCATGGGGGGTGCTGGAGCCTGTCCCAGCTCTCACAAGGAGAAAGGCAAGGATACACCCTGCAGAGGTCGACAGACCATCACAGGGCATCAACACTAATCTGATATTTCATTTTTAAAAAACTACACAATTTTGAATTGAGCTGCTTTTAATTGAAGCATTTAAGATGAGCATCTAACAATACTCAAACAATCTAATACCCTAGAGAAGGCTTCTTAACATCTGGATACTTTTTTCCTCCATAATGTAATCCAGCCTTTTCTGCTGATATCATCCCAATACCAATATCTGCTATTGGATCGATACTGTCTTTCCTTACTTGTGTTAAAAGCTGAAAAGCTGCAAGTGTATGAAATATTGTTGGACTTTTTTTCACAGACTCTCAAAGGGTGATATGCTAAGGTCAGTTGTCTTTACAATGAAGATCTGACGCTGTACGAATGTGGATGGTTTCAGTTTGGATCTGTCTAACTGCCCTGCTAAAGATGAAGTTGGCCCTTAAAATCAAAATCCTTTTTGACACTTTCTGACAGTCGTCTCTGATGCTTATTGCAGCTGAAATGAAAGAAATAACAAGACTTGCACTATATGACGCTTTGAGAGATCAATCAAAGCCCCACTCAAGACTACTTTCCTGTTGCTGGCTGTTCTGAGTGGCCTAGATGACAGTAACTGCCAGGTCAGAACGCTTGGAATTGAGTCAAAAGCAATAAGCCCTTTTTTTTTTACTCCATTTCATAACATCATCTGTCATTACATTGTTTACACGCTTAGTGATGAATAAATGGGGAGAACTGCACTTAAAAAAGAAGGCACAGATGTACAATTGACAATTATGTTTTGTGTGTCTGTGATGGGTCACACATCAAGAATAAGGCAGATAAAGCTTTTTTTTATGTCACGTGTGTTTCAATAAGCTACAAAAGAGTCCAGATATACAGCGTTTATTGAAGCTAAAAGATTAGAGGTGGCAGAGCTTGCATGTAGGAGCAATTTTAATAACTGGGGAAAAAATGCTCTGTGTGAACTTTACAGAGGTTAGTATGAATGCACAACATGTGATCATCCAAAATCTGTTGATGTTACATTGATACCAGTCTTCTGTTACTAGTCTCTAGTGAAGCATCAGAATCTGAATTCTGGCAGCAGATCAGGAGGGGAGCACTTATTGCTGTCATCACTAACTAAAACCCCCATGAACCCCCATGTTGAAACCCGTACTGCTAACGTGGCTCAGAAATGCGGCATTTCACCTACAGCCAACCAGTTAGTAGCTTAACATAAATAGAGTGTTGCCCCTTATTGGATGTATTTCTGGATGTACAGCCACCCATTTGTAAGCATGTATGAATATCCAAAGGCTGTAAATCACGGTTCTGTAATTATGATTGAAAACTGGCATGTGTATTCCAGCCTTTTTGATTGTGATTTCTTTCTGTAAACCTTGAGCAGCTTCACTGGACATGCTGCAGAAGAGCACATTTGAGTTCTGAGCAGGAATTAGGTTAAAGTCCCAACCACTGACTCTATCTTGCCATCACAGGGAGCTGGAAAAGCATGTGGAGAATCTGAAGAGGGACTCCACATCCGTGACAGCCCAGCGACCAATCACTTTGCGGGATGTGGAAGAAGGAGCTGTCAATCTGAGAAAAGTCGGGGAAGCCCTTGCTGCGCTGAAAGGTCAGCCATATCGTTTGTGGAATTCCTTAACGAGCAGTTTGTGTAGAAACACAATCACAGTGGTCATCTCAAGGCAAAGTTTTGTTCAAATAAACAAATTTCTACAACTTGCCCTGCTGTCCTAAATGCCTGATTGTAGCAAACAAGGGATGAAAGATAATATTCACCAATTAGAATCATTGCCTCATGTGTCGAAATTGAAATATATTAAAGCAAATACAATTGGGGGCAGCGGTGGCCTAGTGGTTAGGGCGTTGGCCACATGATTGGAGGATCGGGGGTTTGATCCCCTTCCCAATAAGTTGCCCTTGAGCAAGGTGCCGTCCCCATCACGCTCCTCCCTGGGGGTGTGTCCCCCGTCCTTTGCCCTGTGTGAGCTGGGATGGACTCCAGCACCCCGCCCCGCGACCCCGCTTGGGACAAGCAGTAGAAAATGACTGACTGACTGACAAATACAATCGTTGATCAAATGTAGATTTTATAATGGCTGAACATCACATTTTCCACCTAATGCATTACCTTGGATTATTACTATAATTTTGAGTATGGACGCATTTGAGTAAACTTTATTTTTCACCTATATATTGCATTTATTGTATAGTTTACAAATAACTCCAAAGAATATGAAAGCACCCATACAATAGTGGGTAGCTGGTTATATGAAAGGCTACCTGCTGCAAATTCGGACAAACTTTAGAAAGATTGAAAAATTAAAAAGTCTCTTAGTTAAGGCCAATTGACTTGAATTTTTTACATACATAGAACAAAGTACAGACGGTTACACTGAACTGTAGGCCAACGTTCATAAGGTTACATGACACCTTCACATGTCTTTCTTAAGAAGTATGGTAAGAAATTAGGAACACATTAACTTAAAATATCACAAAGGCCAATTTCACTTCCTTGTCTGGTTTCACAAAAAAAGAGACAAGAGAGTTAAAACAAGTTTGTCCAGTGTGCTTGAGTTGTCACGCCAATGTGTGTCCCTCAGGGGAGTTCCCAGGGCTGCAGATGAAGATGCGCTCGGTGTTGCGAGTGGAGGTGGAGGCAGTGCGTTTCCTAAAGGAAGAGCCTCACAAAATGGACAGCATGCTGAAGCGGGTCAAAGCACTGACCGAAACACTAGGCACCCTCAGGAGGTACACTGCCTGAAGCCATCTTGCTTTTTAAAATGTGTCGATGAAAGTTATCATGCTTTCGTTGTATAATTCTAACAATATTAGTGATGGGATAGATTTTTTTTTTTTGCTAAAGGCCATTAGCAGAAGAGAAATTAGAAGTTAGGAATTAGATGTTCATGGTGACAGAACCTTTGCACCTTCTGTTTTCTCTTTTAAACTGAAACTGAGAACTTTTTCAAATAATGCTAAGATGCTCCCAAACACTACAAACCTCCACCAAAGTGAAACTCACTGCTAGGAGCTTTGTTTCCCTTCACAGTAGCACAGACCTGTCACGTAGTAAAGAGAGAGTGTGTTTAATATTTGTCTCACTCTACCATGTAAAGCAACAGTCATTATTTTTGAGACTTCTGGGTCTATTTCAGGCCAAAAATCTGTAATTACGCATCAGAACAAAGGACTTCATTGCAAGCAACCACAATACTGCTTAAGGTGTCTTTTCTTTTGCATCACTGCTCATGATTGCGCGTAGTTTGTTCTCCATTTAAATGCTCGGAGCACCAAAGTGAACTAGAGCGTGCATGTCTTCCGCACACATGGCTGCTAAAAAAGTTCATCTCTGACTCACAGCTGAAGCTCTTCAGCAGGGCAGTCTGTTTTTTTCACTTTTTGATTTCTGTTTGATTTGGAAAAAGGTTTCTGTTTCTCGCTCTTAGAAGCTTAGAAACTACCTGAGATTTAGATTACAGATTTGAGCTCAGAATTTACCAAAACGAATCAATCCAACAGTTTTATTTTTATTTATTGATCCTCTTTTTCATGCAGGCCAGACAGAACAAAGTTTGGGAATTTTATAGTGGCAGCCGGGTAAGCGGCTCATAAAACAACCTCTTGAAAGGAACAAAATATTGTAAATTGTATAGTTAAATTTTGTGTTAATCTGAAAATTGGCTTGATATAATATCACATTTAGTCATTATAGATATACATTGTATATATTTCTTCATTGCATTGTATATATAGATATATAGCTTAGTTCACTATCTGGAATCATCTAAAACATCTTAATTTTTCTTTTTTTCTTACTGTTTAATTGAAAATGATTATGTTATGCTGCCGGCCAATTGTAACACCATGTTAGAATCATTCAACATGTATTTTATTCTTCATAATTGAAACAGTATAATACGACCTGTAATTAAATATAATCTGTTATGCAGGTGTGCTACAGAGGGCCAGACTGACCCAATCTCTGCAACGCCTGATTCCCCTAACTTGTCCCGGGGATCCCCCACCCCTCAGCCACGTTCCCCAGCATGTGTGACACATTCTGATCTGACTCCTTCATCGCCCGTGCTGGTGCAGCGCGCTCGTAGTGCCCCCGTTAATCTGCAGCCCTGCCAGCTGTCAGCTGCATTGTCTCACCACGCCAGCCCCCCTCTTACACCCACACATGGCCGTGATGCCCCTACTGTCGCCATGGTGAGTCCCCGGAGCAGGGAAGACAGCCCAGCTCTACAGAAGAAGGTCATCGAGCATGTCCAGGATGGTGTCAATAACTCTGATTCTGTCAACACTGCTGAAAACACCACACCTTTACCACAGGATGAGGAAACCACTGCTAGTACCAGCAGAGACCAGGTAACCATAGCAACTACTTTACAGATTTAAACAGAATGTATCAATTAAATGAAAAGTATTTTGTTCTTTGTTTATGACTTTTTTCAATGTTTTCTCTTTTATAAAAGTCTTATTCCGCTGCATTCTTGGATGGCTTGTGTGGAGGTCATAAATGAAAGGATTTGTTATTACTGCTGTTATAAAATTAAACAAAATAAAATACATAGAAAACACATATGATACAAATAAAATACATATGCTCCATGCATGAACGTGGCACAAAAAAATACTCTATTAAACAAAATAGGTCATTAGAGTTAATATCATTTGAAAAAAGTGAAAAACATTCTGTTTAAAGTTTTAAAAAATGAATATGAAAAAAGTAACATTTCATGAAAAATAAAGTTCTAGACCCTTAGTGAGCAAAATTGACCAGATTAACCATTTTTGCTCTGGAACAAATCATACCTCTGTTGGTTTGTGCTTTCAGGCTACAGAACAGGAGCAAATGGAGGCTGAAGCTGGGGCTGAAATGGAGAGGATACTGCAGCAAGCCCAGGCCAAACTGATGAAGGCCATTCCTGACCTGGAAGTGAGATCTCAGGAGGACAGCAGTACTACAAACCTGCCTGCCATGGTCTCTCTGCCAGACGAAGTGGATTGCCCTCAGCCTCCAGCTCCAACCCCAGGTATGTCCACCTGACTCCTTTTGGGATATATAGCATGCCTTTTTAATGTTGATGAACAGCTCTACATGGTTTGAGATAAATAGCTGATGAACTTGGCATGAACTTCGGAGTTGTCTGAAGCTACAAACATCCATTACTCAGTTTTGAAGCAAGCAGCTTTTTATTTCCTTTTACATTATTCTCCTAATACCTGCTGCTGAGTGATCTGTATGCGTTCACAGTTTCATGAGAAGGCAGTCGCTATTATACCCTGCTATCTTTTGCAACTCTGCCTTTGTCATGCATTCGAGCATGTGCTTTGATCTTTGCTCCTGTTTATACCCTTTGTACACAGAGGCCACCACACCAGCAGAACCTGTCATAGAAAAACCGGCCCAGGCCAGCGTGGAGAGGCTTCAGAAACCTCCTGTTGAGAAGCCTCACAGAGCCAGTGTTGACAGAGCCAAGCCCTGCTCTGAAACGGCCAGCAAATCCCCCCCTCCACCCCCTCCTCGCCGATTCTACCCTCAAGGCACTGGGCTCACAACCGGACGCTCTGGAGAAGTCATCTACACCAGCCGCAAGGAATCCACCTCTGCTCAGGTACGCATGAGCATGTGCGTGTGTTTTAGATCTTGCCAAGCAACATTCCCTGCACCTTTCTCACAAACAAACTCCTGCTGATGTTATTATTGGGAAAGCTTTGACAAGGGCGATACATCTGCATCACAGTGTCAGTATTTTCATGGGCGTGCCACTTTCACTAACAGGGAAAGGGCATTTTAATCATTTGTAGTAGTTCTCCTTTTACTTAATGTCTTTATTATAATGTCATGAATAAATAAAAACAAGAAAAGGTTACCATTATATTGCACTCAGCATTTGTAGCTGATGTTAGCAATGACTGAGTGATCGTTTTTTTCTTAATACGCTACCAGTCTGCCTACAGAAAACTAGCTTTTCCATCCATCCATTTTCTGCCGCTTGTCCCAAACGGGGTCGCGGGGGAGTGCTGGTGTCCAACCCAGTGCACACAGGGCGAGGACGGGGGATGCACCCTGGACAGGTCGCCAGCCCATCACAGGGAGGAGCAGGACGGGGACGGCACCTTGCTCAAGGGTACCTCAGGGCAGCCCATTCAGGCCCTGATCATGTGGCCAATACCCTAACCACTAGGCCACCGCTGCCCCGAAAACTAGTTTTTGAAACTTGTTAACATCATTTCCTGTTCAGGCCTGTCTATTATGTACAAAAATTATAGTCATGGCAATTAAAGCTACAAAAATACTGTTAAACTGCTAATAAAGAAAGGACTTCCCATTTAAAACATGGGTGTGCAGATTTACTCCCCAGTGAATTAGATGTGATCCTGCTTGTTTGGAATGAAAAGCCCCACTAGCCTTTTGTATATGAAAGTGACTATTCTTGTAATTGTGAAACGCACCACAGCACACAGTGAGACACAACAAAATTCAACCTCTGCAACCCATACACACACGTGCGGCAGGGGGTCAGCTATTGAAAGCGCCCGGGGAGCAGTGATGGGGACGCTACCTTGCTCAAAGGTACCTCAGGGCAACCTACTGGTCTGGGATTCAAACCCATGACCTTCTGGTCCTGGGGCCAACTCCCTAACCACTGGGCCACCACTGCCGTATTTGTTAAATAATCTTTTTTTCCAGAAAAGGCCTTTTTCCAGAAAAGGCCTTTTGCCCCAAGAGCTTTTCTAAGTCAGAGAGCTATTTTTGAGCAGTTTATAGTACTGACCCTGGTTGATCTTGAAAATGCTTTTCTGAGGTTTCACTTCATGCAAACTCATGCAATATGATTAGATATTATTTTTTCCACATGACTTCCTTTTTCAAGTATTTTAACACTAAAATGTAATGGTCCATTGTGAACTCCTTAGCTTTATTGTCAAAGCCAGTAAAGGAGTGAAGCTATTATTTGTCCTTTTGCAAAAACAGTACAAATGTAACTTCTGGCTTTTTTTCCAGGTAATGACATTCACAAAACAGTTGTGCATACTACTGTTATCACTTGATGTTTTTTGTATTTACAATTACAGTTATGTAATGTTTTGCTAGAAAACATTGTTATAAAATTTGTTGCAGAATTCAGTTTTTATTAACAGTACTGGGTAACGGACTGGTGCCACCTCTGATGAATGTCACCAGTGTAAGGGATTCCAGCTGCCTGTGTTTGTGAGGGGCTCACAGTGTTGGGTGATGGTCCGTCATGCTTGGTTGGTTGTTTTTGCAGCCAGAGGTGGAGGAGGGAGCGATACAGCCCAAACCCCAAAGAGTTCCCCCGGAGGTCAAACCCAAACCACACACCCCTCCCCCGATCTGTGCCTCTGCCGCTCGAGACGAGGAGGATGATGATGAAGATAAGATCATAGCAGAGCTACAGGTGAGTTAACCTCAGCCATGTCTACTGCACACACACATACAAACACATGCGACTGCACCTGCTGAGATAAAAGGTGGGCTGAATGAAATCTGCATTAGCGTTGAATATCACGCATGTGGGAATGGGCAAACACAGGGGCAGGGCAGAGGTATTTTAGAAGAAACGCATTCAACCCTCAAAGGGTCAAACCTTTGCTGATGTTTCCATACAAACATGTTTCTACGCTCATGTTTAACTCAATCTCCCCAACGTGTTGTCTGTTCTGCCCTCTAGTGGAGTTTTTTTGGCCATTTGACAAAATAAAAGTGAAGGCAAGCAGTGTTTTTATTCAAATTTCCTAAAAATCAACCCACACCCGAATCAAACAAGCCTCCAGGAGCATCCAGGGATGAGGTTTTGGATGATAAAGTTTAGGAACAGCAGGGATAAGAGGGAATTCCCAACACAAAATGAAAAGCAAAAAGGTGTGCAATTAAAAAATTGATCTGATTCGTACCTCTGTGTGAAGTTCTCAAGTGTGATACCTTAGTGTGGTGCTCTCAAATCTAAATAAACAGTTCTAATGCCTGAGTAGGCAATAAAAACAAACTTACCAGCCATTGGTTTTGGTTGGCACCATGACAGCAATAGCATAAGTGTTGTTTTTGTTACTGTTTGTCACCACACTTGAATTGGAAAGTTTAGGCATGTCATGGCATGAGGTGCCACAGCATGCTACTTTGTGGTTAACGGCTGCACATTTTGCTGTATTCAGATCAGAGTATGCCTATATATAAAGCCATTCAAATGCAATTAGCATCTGATCAAAAAAGCAAAGAATAATATCAATTGCAGATATAAGTGATGCTGTCTCTAACTTTAAATACTGAGTTATTAACAAAGGACACTATATCTAGATTATAAAATATGCACCATGCATTGAACATGTTATACACAGAAGTGAAGTGAGTAGAGTTGAAGTGGTAAATTTAAGGGTTGTGCAATATAAATAATAATGATCTGTAAAAAGTGACAGGTTTAGTATGTAGGAGAATGGTGCAAAATAAAAGTGCAGAGACGGTGCAGTAATGTTAGCGCTGTGATGTGGAGTTCAGCAGGGTTACAGCCCCAGGGAGGAAGCTTCTCATGGGCCTGCTGATGCGAAGCGGATACTCCTATAAATGCATGCCAAATGGGAATGGTTTTGTAGAATATATATTCATATGCAAATGTTTTGTCCCCCTTGCCAAATTCTCTACTTGTTATTCCTCTACAGAACACACTTTATTTGCAGAATTTGCACTTTTTTATAAAATATGTGACCTATCCAAGTTAAACTTAAAGAACAATTAAGTTTTTCCAATTTGTTAAATAAATACAAATTGTGCCGTACAATAAAAAAGCCCTATTTTGTCAGAATGATGTTTCCTGAATGTAATGTGATATGTAATGGATTATTTTCAGTAAGAAAAACAACAAAACATGCCATTTGACGGGGTGTCCAAACATTTGCATATGACTGTTAAGTTTTTTGATACATCTCAGGTTACCAGTAACACATGGACCCATGTCTCCCAGTCTTATATGGGTCCAAACTTATGTTCCACCTAAACAACACTGCACCTTAAATTTAGGGAAGGTTATTACGTGATCGGCCCAAGAAAGAAATAACACTCTCCCACACAATCCCATTTTGGATAAGACTTGCTCATCGAACATGGCGGCAAAAGCCAGGTCAGTAGCCTAATCTGTACACATTCTGATCCAGGTGTTTGAGAAGTGCCCGGTTAAAGATTTAGAGCCAAGATATGTGGTTGATCTGACCACCCACAAGCTCCCAGACACTGAGGCAGCCTTCTCTCTCTCCTCATATGACCCAAAGGTAAAAGACAACCCTGCAGCCCCACCTACTGGATCCCTGCTGGATTTTTGCTGTTACTAACATCTGACCTCTGTTTGGCTTTAACCATGGCTGAGTGGCTGCAGTGAGTGTACTGTAGACATGCAAGTGTGCATCTAACCTTGCTCTAACATTCATATAATTTTAATCCCCATGTTTAGGGCCAAGGCCAGATCTGTAAGAGAGGGATGGTAAGCAGAGGGATTAGGTGGGGTGGTTTTAACTGGTGAATGTCAAAGACTGAGAATGTTCAACAGAGGGCCTGTTCAGTACATGAGAGTGAAATGGGTTAACAGTCACAACGTGTCCTAAGGAAGGTCTAGACATCTTCAAAGCTGTATTCAGCTTGACAAAGATCAAATGATAAAATCAAATAAAATTATCAATAATAAATTATATGCGTGTGTATATAAGATATATAATATGAATTATATATGAATATATTATTTTTATTTTGTGTTATTATTATTATTATTGTTATTATTACTTAGTGTGTGTATGTATTTTTTTTTCCTTTTATTTTTATTAGATATTATCTATTTTTTTATCTATTGAAGGGTTTTCATATATCCCTCATATGTATGTAGGCTCTTAACTGCATGTATCTAATCCCACTTTTTAGGTCCTCCAGGAATACTGGATGCATTCGTTAACCTTCTCTTTTCCATTAGGACTCTATCCATTCCCTAATAAAATGACAGTTATTTTTCTCCTGAATTAAATCTAAGATCTTCAATATATTGCATGAAATAAGTCTTAAGCTTTAAATTTCACACAACAATGTTGGTCAAAGTACTTGTAGTGTTGATTTCTGAAATGTGAATCTAGACATAGTCTCTAGAGGGAAAAACCTTGATGTGGTACTTTTACACACAGATTTAAGCGGTTATTGTTCACCTATTCAACAAAATGTTATTTGACCAATGAAGCTCAAACTTTTGCATCCTGCTATATGTAATATCAAGGAATTTTAACTGCTGATTAAATACATTTGACTGGTTTGAAGAGGAATTACAAATGTAGATGAAATTGTGGATGGCGCCATTTATCTGTTCATTTAAGAATACGTCATGACTGGTTTTACCTGTGAGAAATTGCCCATTTTTATTCTATCCTTTAAAAATGTTAGAACACAGTTCAACATTGCGAAGATGGAAAACGCACTCCCAATGCTTCAGCTGGCTCTGGGGTAAAGCATTTTTTCTTCATTTGCTGTTAATTCTTCCAGTGTCTATACAGTTTCAATAACATAATATTTGAAAAAAAACAATCCCTCTCTTTATCAGGTTATATATTACATCACTGGCACGGCAAACATGCCCAGCAATGATCTACCTAAAGAACCTGAAGTCCAAAAAGAGTCAGAAGAAGGAATCATTTCTTCCTCAAAGGTGGCGAATCTGAACACTTCTGACTTTTCCCAACGGCCGAACACACTAACATCAAATAACATAATTTTAGATTCTCCTAAATCAGTGGAGAAAGCTCAGATGGATTCAAATGATGCTCAGCAGATATCTGTAAGCCTTGTTAAGTCACTGAAGGATACCTGTGTGTCTGAGGATGATGCAGTTTTTGTTCTGAAAGAAACCTCAGCTGAGAGTATCACACATATACAAGAAAAGCAAGTGGTTTCAGCTTCTGAAATCCATATTGTCCCAGCGACAGTAACAGTCCCATCTAACCGTGTTGCAACTGAGGTGCAGAAACCGGACTCTTCAGTGGTATCTCAAGCTCCAGTAATGTCAGAGGAGAATAAATGCCAGGAGATTGAGAAGCAGATGATGATGAGGCAATCTAGAAGCTGCAACAGGTATTCAGAAGATGCCAGCTTAAGCCCTGACCTTCCTGGAGAGGAGGCCCCACCTCCACCCCCACCTGACAACATTGCTTTCATGATCACTAAAACCAAAGTGAAGGCTCTGTCCAATGGAGAGTACCAGGAGCTAGTCAGCTCCAAAGGCCAAGATGTTGAAACTGTTAAAGTAGGAACAGACACAAACACATCTGGCCCAGAAGATGGCGGGTTCAGTAGGAAACCCGTCATCATCGTCTTTGATGAGCCTATGGACATCCGACAGGCATATAAGCGTCTCTCCACCATCTTCGAGTGCGAGGAAGAACTGGACAAGATGCTGTCAGAGGAACCCATTGATGAGGAGACCGAGGAGGTTGAAGAAGAAGAGACAAATTTGCAGAAAAAGGTAACGACCAGGGCTGGCACAGAGGGTGAACGCGGGCCAATGGGAAAAGCAGATGGTAGTGGTAATCATGTTCCACTGCCTGGTCAACAGCAGACCCCCACAGATTGCTCTTCCCAAGAGTCAGAGAACGGATCCAGAATAGATGTTGCGGGTGATGCGAAGCAAGAGGCTAAAAAGAAATTTAAGTTAAAGTTTCCCAAGAAGCAGTTAGCAGCTATTGGCCAAGCCCTCCGCACTGGTACCAAAACAGGTAAAAAGACCCTGCAGGTGGTAGTTTATGAAGATGAAGAGGAACCTGATGGTACACTGAGGCAAGCAAGGGAAGCTAAAAGGTTTGAGATCAAATCCCAAGTCATACCTTCTAGTCCCATCACCTCTACCAGCACCACTTTGCAAACTAACACCATCAATCCAACAGCCTCTGAAAGACAGACGAACGAGATCTGTGAAACCACATACAAAACCTTAGACAGCCTAGAGGAGACAATTAAGCAACTTGAAACCACCATTAGCGACATGGACCCTGCACTGTCCCCTGAAACTTCACGTAAAGATTTAAACACCAAGAGAATCGCTGCTCAAGCAGCACAAGTTGATGGGAGTCCCTCAATGAGACCAACTCCTCAGGCACCAAAGCCCCAAAAATCTCCAGAAAGAAAGAAGGCCAAAGCACAGTCCACCTCTCGATCTTCTTCCAGCTCCTCCAGTTCCAGTGGCACTAAACAGGTCACTCATTTCAGCTCATATCCACTCCTGTCGGTGGCTTGGGTTTTGCTCTAAGGGTTTGCTGCTCTAACCACTGACTTAAATTGATTGTGAATGTGTTTTGTAGGTGCCTGTGGGGGAAATTTACATTCGGGAACCCTCTCTGCTTTGTCCTGTGTGTGATTTTTCAGTTGCCATGATTTGTGGAGTGAGGTGTCTTGATGGACTTGCTGTCCTTGCCTTTACCACTTCCCTTTGGCTGCAAGTCCGGGGTGGTGAAGGCTCTTCTCTATTCAAATGACTGGCCTTATGTGATTAATGACTTCACTGTGCATGCTGTGTTGTTGGGGGAAATGTTGGTTCACTTAAGCATGCTTGGCTGTTCTTTCCTGGACCTTAGAATGTTCTTTCTAATCCAAAAATCTCACAAAGCTGCTGTTCTCACTGTGTTATATGACTGTAATTCACTTTCAGCTTGTCTTACTTTGTTCCCTTCTGATTTTTTTTTTCTTGCAGAACACAAATGGTTCTCCTTCCTCGAGTCGAATTTCCTCACCTAAATCTCGCCAGCAAGCAGGAAGTGCTGACAAAACCGGCAAACCCCAAAAGATCCAGGACTCCCAGAGGCAATTCCGACAGGTAGTTTTACTGTAGGGCTGCCTGTGTGAGGGACTTTCATCTCATGGCCTAAAGATGCAGACGCGTGATGTCCCATGGCGTCTTGTGGACTGTGAATTTGTTTTTTCGTTAAGTGGATCTGCGTGGATCAGCTGTGATGTGCCATTTTCCTCTGTCTCTCTGGCAATGACACTTCCCCTAAACATCTCTCCTTAAACCATTCCTGTTTACCATCCATTGTACCTGCAGGCATGCCCATCACAATGGACACACACCCCAAAGTGCATTGTTCTGTGTGAGGTGAGGGAGTGGGGAATAGTTACAAATACTAAAAAGATGTTGATTTGGAAGGGTAATGTCAGCGTGCATCATGCATTGCCAGAGGTGTTTTTTGCTTTTCCTGATGTGCTGTTTTTACAAGTAAATCATGCAACAACACCACCACTTCTACCTTAATCTCTTGAAAGAGTATTTTTTGCTGGTTTATTATGACTAAGTATATGGATTGACATTTACACTTTCCTGCCTTTGTGTTTCCGTACTTGACGCTGCGTGTCTTCCGGCATGTTTGTTTGCAGGCTAACTGGAGCACTGTCACAACTCGTGGGAGTAGTAAACATGCTTTCCTTGCTTTGCCTACATCTAAGATCCCAGCCTTTTGTCCTAGTTCAGGGAAAGGCAGCACCGCATCCATTCCTGTCTCAAACGCATCTAAGCGTACTAATCATCTCTCTCCCTGCTCTAAGTCCTCTGTCCCGTGTCTTAACCTAAGGCAGCCTGGCCAAAGCCAAACCCCTCCTTCTAACGAGTCCCTGAGAGTCCCCACTCCTTCACAGCGGGTCAAAGGTTACGGACTGTCCCTGTCAGCACATACCCATGGTATCCAGTCCAGCTACTATTCCTCTTCTTCCTCATCCTCATCCCACTCCTCCTCTTCATCAGTGTCTCCAACCTCCACTTCTTCCTCCTCATCCCCCTCTTCCCCTTCGCTCCTCTCCCCCACCAAAGTGAGCCGCACCAATCGACCTGCACATATCCTTGGCTTTAGCAGTCCAAAACTGGAGCCTGGCCCCACCAGCAGCAGCCCAGCCACTGTACCAGCGCCGACCTCAAAGGACATGGCATAATACTTTTGTTCCTGGATCATCTGTGTGGGAGTGACGAGTGATGATCTGTCACATAACACACTGCCTGTGAAAAGTTTGCAGACAACCTACATTTTTTTTTTTTTTTTGCAAAGCAATGTTTCATATTCAGTCTTCTGTTTCATTTCCTTAAAAACAATATATTTGCTATTACTTTAGACAGATGTTCATCAAAGTGTCTTTATTAGAAAGAAGATCGGGTTTTGCCTAAGGAAGGATCTGACAAATTTCCAAAGAGTTTTTGTGATAACGCATTGAAACAAGCTTGACTGAGTGTCATTTTTCTCAAGATAGCACTGTCCTCAATTTTATCAGATCATTATTGCAAACTAACACAAAAACATTCATTTGTTTGAAAAGTGAGGTGTGCTCAAACTTTTGATGGATAGTGTATATGCCACTGACCTAAGTTAACTTTAGTGGTGATGCTTTAACAGTCATTTAATTGTAGGTACCCAGTAAACGGTTAATAGGAAATTATTTATGAAACATGATGGTACATTTTTTTGATAATCAGTGCTAGGTGGTTCTGTTTAGTAAAAAAGACACATGAATGAAATTACATAGTGTTACAGGTTATTTACCTGTTGTTACCTAGCAACAAATCAAATCTAGCCTGTAAAAGAACTCCAGACAAACACCTGCAAAGATATTTTCCAGAGTTGCCCTTTTACACATAGCATACAGCAGATTTTCCGTTTTGGATGCGTTCTCACATACTGGGAATAGTCTGTGTGGTTAAGCTGAAGGGTGGCACTTCAGCAGAGCACGCAGAACCAAACAACCAAGTCTCTTGCCATTCCTTGAATTTCCCATCAGCCTTTACTCACAGACTTATGCCCCTTCTTTAGCCTTGGATGTTTGCTCTCTTCCAGTTTCCCCTTCCCCATTTCAGTGCTTAGTTAGGATGCTGTGGTTCCTACTATAATTTCACCACATTACACAGCACTTTTCCAGTTAATAGCTAGAACCCGTTCAGCATTTTGCAATACTGCTTCAAAATTTACCATCATGTTTTCCAAAATAATTCTGCATTACTTTATCTTTTTGTATCCCGTATTTACCTGACTAATGCTTAGAACATGGGTTTCTATTAATAAAAGCTCTTAGGGTTGTGGTCTTTGTCGGTGTTGTGATTACACACTGTTTCTGATTTTTTTTTTTTTTCTTTTCTTAATTCACATACTTGCTTGCAGCATAACCGCGAGATATAACTCTAGATCTAGTCCTAGATATGGTGCTTCTGAACAAGAGGTTTTTTTTTGTTGTTGTTTTTTAAGTGAGGGATCAGTTTGAACGGATAGTATCAGATTTATTTTTTATAAAAGTTTGAGAATTATATCGTTTAAGCTCACTATCTACATGTAAAAAGTATTTTTGAAAATGGAACATAGAGATAGTATATTTCCATCTATTTTGTTTTAAGTTGCCGAGTAGATATCAACCATAGAATAACTTAAATTCTTGAACTGCCTGTTTATAAAAGAGTTAGCAGCATTTAAGGAGATTTAATCTCGGGTTTCAGTACAGTTTTGACTAACACTCACACGGGTCGATCCTATGTGGCCTGCTTTTTTGTTGTTTCTTTTTTCAACTATAATACCAAAGTTGGTTTGTTCATTTAAAACTATACTATAAATAATGTTAAACACTATGTAGAGTGAGTGTGTGTGATAGCAATAAGGTATTTCCAGTAGTTCATTGCATTGATTCTAAAGGCTTGTGTCAAAAGGCCCAAATTAGTGGCATTATGTACTAAGAGGCATTCATGTTTGCATCTGGCCAGAGTTCACTCCTTGCATGTCTTCTGCCTATTTCATCGTTTTAAAAAAATCTTTGCACAAAGAAATGCTGTAAATATTTTCTCTGGTTTTGTAAAACTGTATGATGTACAAATGCTGTGCAGGAAAGCTTGTCAAACGGTGTGTGTGGAATAAAGGGCTGTCTGCTTTAGCACTGTTTCCCTGGAAGCCGGCAATTGTTTGTGCTAAAAAAAATTATTTTGGAGATGATGAAAAAGGAACATTTAATTCATTCTTCATAGAAATATCTATCTATCTTCATAGATATCCTTCCAGAATATCACCACATTGTTAAAAACCTTTTGATAAAATTGAGGCAAAGGAAATCATGGTCTTAGAAGCTGCTTTTTTCAAAACAGGCCCAACAGAGGGCAGCACTTACTTACAAGTAAGATAAACACATGGCAGTCATGGCCTTGGGCTTCATGTTCCAATTTTCCCATTTTTAATCAATTCAAATGTGCATTTTATTTGTCTGTAGACAGGAGAGCTATACGACAACCATGAGGCGTGTAGTCACCATTATGTAGTTTCTAATCTACATAAGTATTTCGATTTATGCCATTAGACTAATAAACAAGACAAGTGGAAGACTAATAAGCAGGAGGGTTAGAAATAGCTTCCTTCCAAAGAACCTTGACTTTAAACAGCGAAGATGTGTTAAAACTACAATTACATTTTTCACAACCTAAACCAATCCGGTGAAATTGTAACTTCATGTGTTGCAGAACTTTAATCAACTCCAAGTTTTCAAATGTGACAGGCATGTTTCCTTTGGAACTCATCTGTCAATCACTAAGAGCATCTGCCAAGTGCTGTAAACTGGCACCATGTAGCTTTGAATGCACGAAAATATTTCCATGTTACTGGTTTTCTTCCCCCCACAGACTTGGCAAAGGACAACTGGGGGTGAAGCTTAATGAAAATGTGCTTTAGAAACAATGTGCTCATGTGACAAATGTGACTATCTGAATAGCTGTACCATATGACCAAGGCCCAACGCTGCGTTAACGTACAAATCCTCCCCCCCGCGGCTTTAAGATACCGTGACAAATTCATACGTTTAATCCTGGAAAAGCATCAAAAGTGGCAACCCTTCATTAGCACCACGGCCGAGTGGTTTATCAAGAACCCCATTACTGTTTCCAACATTTTAACTAACAATTTAGAGAGGCTATATTGAGATATCAGAAGTACACTACAGTGGGTGTCTTTTGATAAGTGTCTTAAACAAAAGTCTTTAAAAATGGGTTTAAGAAGGCTGTTTAAGAAACAGGTCCATGCCCCTTAGCAGTTCGCTCCTCTGCCCAGACACAAAAGCAATTACCATCTGATTGATGTTAGACTCATATACCTTTTAAATGTATATGGACAGCAAAATCCCTTTGAGACAAATGATTGGCACATCTATTAATTTGGATTTCTCTTTCCTCCCGTGTCACACATTACTTTTTTCCAACAGGCTCAATTTAGTTTTACATAATTCATTTAATTGCTCATATGTATGTACTTCATTACTATTGATTTGAATGATCAAAAGATACAAAACTGCATCAAGAAACCAGGTTTAATTAGCGCGATTAAAATGCAAGGCATGGGGACATGATTTTCACTCGCATTTGGGGGAAGAGGTTAAAAAAAAAAAAAAAAAAAAAAAAAAAAAAAAAAAAAAAAAAAAAAAACAGACCCACACTTTTGAAGACTCCTGAATTTTTATTCTTTTGGTTCATAATTTGATTATTATTGGTTTATGCCTGTATATGCCAGAAATTAGGATTATTTACTGTAATGAACCTGTCTAGCCTGCCACACCGTCCTGATAAAATAAGACTAAACAACTCTACTCTGTCCACACAAAGCAATGCAGTGTCATCGTTAATTTTGTCTTCATGAAATTAGTAATTAGTGGGCTCTTTAATGAAGGATAATTAGCTCATATGCAAATTTAAGAATCAGGGAATCCCAAAGCATTGTTCTTTCTAATTAGCATGTAATTTGTATATAATAGTACATTTACCACTAAGAAGTTAAGAGTCCAAATGCTGCAATGCTACCGACAGGGGAAAGAAAAAAAAAAGGTAATTAAAATGCACATCGTTTTAGCGTTTAAGGTTAATTATGCTGTCTCCTGATGTTTTATTGCAGAACATCAACAGCACAAATCTTTGAGGACATTCACAAACCAACAAGGATCTTGCGCATGTTAATCAAAGATCTGGTCCATAATTTGCATTTTTAATTGCAATTAAACAGTCTGTCAATTACGTGACAATTAGGTACAATTCTAGTCGAGCTACGGAAACTGAAATGATTATTATGTCAGATTTTTCCAGAGCTAAGCAGCAAAACATTAGGATATATAACGCGCTTTTGTTAATTTAATATTCCACATAATATAGGGCCTTAACTTTTTCCCCCCTGCGTGTATAAACATCCACAACAGCCAGGTTTAAATGTTTTGTCTGTTTGCTTCATTAACTTAAAACCGCATTTTACTCTAGTTTTGTGCTCTTGATACTCAGGACTAAGTCTCTTTAATAAACATGACTGGAAAAGGCAGTATTGTTACAAATGTGTTTGCTTTCCTGTCATATTAGCTCACTAACAAACCCACAATCAACAGGGCTGATCCCCCATTGCTTAAAAACAAGAAATTTGTCAGTTTTTAGAATGTCACTGTAAGACGATCTTTTTTCCAGTAGTATTTCTGGTATATGACCTTGGCTGGGCGAGTTTTAATTTATCTGTTTTTAGAGGGCACTACCAGGGGCTCTTCCCCACACCCCAGCGCAGGGGCATGGGGAGCACCCCGGGCTAAACTGGCTGACAGCACACAATTGCCTTCTACCGGTAAGTACCCGTGACACTTCATTAACAATTAATTGAATTCCGTCTATCAGGAATACAGCTTTTAAGAGAAGACGAGAACACACACTCCACCGCATGCTCGCAAGCCCCATCAAAAGGAGATGAGATGATCAAAAGCATGTCATAAATATAGCCTATACTAAGTTGAGGTGACAGACGGCCTTAAAGTAATGGCTGTTGGAAATAATAGAAATGTATTACATTCAGCATGTCACTGAGAACAATGAGCTTTACGACGGATTACACAAAGTTGTAAGATTTTATTCCAAAAAAGGAAAGACTTTTACATTAACGTTACAATTAAAACAAACTGGACGATACGGCATAATTTAAGCAATTTTAAAAATTACAATTTTTTTATTTTCTTTCCTGTAATGTCTACAAAAACAATATTAAAGGACCATATAAAAAATCAATGCAGATAAACAGCTGTATGATTATAAAAAAAAAACATTTTTTTAAAAATCAAAATAAACACACAAGTAACCTTCATTGTCGAACCAGTGGAGGCACCAGTAGAGAGAATGTAGTGTTGTCTTCTCTCGGATCCTCACAGGAACATTCACGTGAATTTATATGTGTGAATGTTAAGGACATAATGACAGTACTGGAAACAGAAACCCCTCCTACAGTTTAAGACAATATCTGGACAGGCCTTGAGCCATTCAGACATGATCCCTTCTGATGATTACCCAGGAAATCTGCTCAATCATGTGCAGGTCAAAAGTCATGCCGATTTTGACTTTGACTGGTTTGCATTCACATTTAAAATTTAATACCAACGCCAGTCCCGTGTAAAAGCATGTATGTGAAATGGGATCGAGTACCTGCTGGCATCCACCAGTTCGATGCCATTAAAGTCAGATGTCACTCACACTTCCTGCCTGTTATGTCAGAGAACAGTAGATATCAAGAAAAATCTGAAAAAAATGATGGAAGAATGACCTGACAGGCAAAAGCCCCACATCAATACTGAAGACTAGGGTGAAGGAATAGGAAGTGTAAAGTTTAGGCCCAATGTGTACTGTTTTGTTGAAAAAAAATAATTATATGCATGGAAGAGTGATTAGAAGGTAACATTAACAGTGTTCTCTTCACAAAAACCTTTTTCTTGCATTTTGGGATTAAACTGCTAAATCATCATATCCATGAATGGATGTATTTCAATAGAAATAACTGTCAAATGTTTAGCATGAGGGTTATTCTATCATTATCCTGTGACGACACATTAAATAAGCCGTACATGCAAGCATTAGGACGGTTCTGCAATGGAATGAAAAAAGATACGGATGTTAGCTGTCAAAACAAAAACGTAAGTTTTACTTAAAAGGGCCTCAAGACTTACGCACATTTCAAATTTAATGCTGTTTATTTCTGTTACATGCAGCAATAAATGCTTTAAGATGTGCAGAAATGTCTTATTCCAGCTTTTACTTTTCAGAAAAATCAACAACACTGACCAGGGTACCCAAAGGTTCACATACATCTGAATACCTTCTTCACTTTCAAGCTCACTAAAAAGGATATGATTCATAATCCAGGGTTTGAGTCAACACTCCTGTGAGAATGAATTCAGCATTGTGAACATCTAAAATATAACCAGGGAGACAAAGAATGACATGGATTAGAAACAAGTTTCAAACAACTGAACCTTCTCATTACAATCATTATCTATTAAAGCTCACATCTTGTTGCAAAACAAGTAAAGCTCAACGATCCTGCACTATTCAGTAATATTTCATTGTTATAGTGTGATCAACACCATAACGATTCCAAATATTACAACACATACTGTACATTTCATCTGCTTGGTCAGCAAGCTCATTATAAATACTTTATCAGCGAGATGGGAAAAATAAAAGAAAAAAATATGCAAGGTAGGTTTCCTCACCGATGTTCTTCAGAAAGTATTCACGGCACAAATGTAGGTCATTGTCACATGAAATCAGGATAATCTCTGGTAGGTTCTAAAAGAAAAACCAAAAAGCTTGTTGGTCCTATGTACAAATTTGCAGAAGGTTGTGGGTTCAAATCCCAGAACAGTAGGTTGCTCCGAGGTAACCTTGAGCAAGGTAGAGTCTCCCATCGCTGCTCCCCGGGCACTTCAAATAGCTGCCCTCTGCTGCACGGTGTGTATGAGTTAACTGTGTGCTGCGTTTCACAATCACAATTAGTCACTTTCACTAAACTGCTGCTTATTAACTATTTATCTTTACACTTATTACACTTATTCACTAACTACCATCATTTATGCAGTGAAAAGAACACGGCAGTCATGTAGTTCAACAGTGAAAAATTGAACTGTATTATATTGTCATCGTAGGTGCAACGTATTGAGTGTGGTCATCAAATCTGGTGCAAAGATCATCACAGCTTCAGAGGATTGATACATAGACTCCACAGCTGAGTGTGCACATTGGGGATATTTATCCTCAGGGGAGAGGAGGGTGACTTACCTTGTTTTGCTTGTGCTCCATGATCTTGCGGAAAGAAGGCTGTTTGGACAGAAGCTTCCCTCCAGCACTCTCCACAATGGCTTTCATAGTGCTGAGGCTGGGACATATCCCCGGTGTTATGTAGAAATACTTCCCCTGTGGAGATGGGAGTGAGACATCTTTTTTTTTCTTCAAGAAAACATAAAGAATATATATATATATATATATATATATATATATATATATATATATATATATGTCAGAGAAAGTTCTCAGTGACATCCAATTAAGCCATGTGCCAGTGCTGGAGCACAGTGAAGGGTGGACAAGACCATAGCTCTGCACACAGCAAAGACCAGGCTGGGGAAGACTGGGGAAAATAGAAAGATGCCACAGATGAAAGATGAGGGAAGCTATAATAATAATAATAATAATAATAATAATAATAATGATACACCCCCTACTTTTTTAATGATCACTTTTCTTCTCGCTGTCACAAAAACATCATAGAAAATTGAAGAAGCATTTTATGTCAAAGTTAAAAAATATACTAATTCAATTTTATTTTAGGAATATTTTCATTTCTCAGTTCTAGAGTTTTTAAATAGTGGGGGGGAGCACTGCCATGTTTAATTGGACGTGATGTGCACAGGAAAGAATAAAAAAAAAAAGCCTCAAACAAACAAATTCCAAAAATATACTGGGATTGTAGAAATGCACGGAACATGGAGATTCAACTGTATTGTTGTTTGGAATGTTGTGGATGCTAATAATTCAAATAGAATTATTTTTATAAGTATAAATAATTCACAATGCATGGATTTGTTGTCTTTCTACACATAGAAAGCTGTTTATATAAACACATTTCAATACAATTGTTGCATTATAGCCAATGAGCACATGAACACAATGAAAGTCCTTTTGGAAAGAAGTGGATTTCTGCATCTTTAAAGCCCGATACTGTTGCCTTTGGGGTTGCGTGTTCAGATTGAATAGAAAGGGCTGAGATTTGAACAATTATGTGGTGATTAGATTCAATTCAAGCAGTTCAGAATCTCCTTACTTTGAACAGCGGAGCTGCGTGAGCTCTCTTCAGCGACTCCTCGAGACTGAAACAGAATAGGACCTCTGCTTCTGCATCTCGTAGCATGTAGTTCTGTTCATCTACATACATACACACACACACACACACACACGCTTTCACAACATGCTTCCTAACACAGTTTGCCAAAGTTGAACTAATCAAAATATGGCCAGACTGTATCTCACTTGGTTTCTCACCATTTCCCCCTTAGCCTAAACATAGCTAATCAGTCTTATGTCTGGTGCCTAAAGTAAAATATTTGAGATTTCCTGAATCTTACATATAATGAGGCAAATGTGTCATTGCTGGGCTACAAGCTTCCATTACATTTGAGCTGCATGAGCCTTGAGGTTCTAGTACAAACTCAAAAAGACAACTACAGACACTTCCCAGTCCATCACAGAGCAGTTACTTTTGGGGTAAAAAGAAATGGTGTTTTTGATTTTTGGACAAGTGGTTATTTTAACATTAGAAGGACACAATTCCTGCACATTACATCCAGCCACACTTACCCACAAATTTCTGGCTTTTCCAGCTCTCTTGGAGCCACTCTGGTGTGACGATGTGCTTAACGACAGATATGGCCGTCAGAAACTTGACAGTGCGGGTCACTTTGCTGGCCACTAGATGAGTGCACTTCAGTGCGCCGTCTGCTACTTCACCACCGAGTTCGTAGAGTCTCTGAAGGGGAGAGGGAGAGATAGAGAGACAAAACGTCAAATACAGACAAAACATGAAAGCTCAGTAAAGAGTCCTTGTGTGTTATTTCAGACAAGAAACTGATTTCTCTCAGCTCTTGAGCTGTACTAAAGCCTGCAGGCATTTATTCTCCACTAAATCTGTTCATTTTCAGCGAACCTCTTCAGACACCTGAACCAGCAAAGGCTGTCTAACGAGCAGCCAAAGACTGGTTATATCCTTAGACACTTGGGCAAACGGAGCCAATTAGAGGCTCTGCAGTGTAAAGTGAGGACACACACTGGGTTCACATACCTTTATGTACTGCTGGGTCTGCAGAGGTTCAAAGCCAGTAAAGAAGACGTATGGTGTAGACTCTGGGGGAAGCTTTTTGGTCGGCGTGGGCAGCTCCTCCAATCTGCGGAATCGGATAATTAATGCATTCTTCCACCGGGAACTCAAAATTCTTATTTCAGTGCTTACAGCAACCTTTATCAGGCTTTAACATAAAGCACTACTGTAGAGTTCTTGGGGCTCAACAGGCACCCAATAGGTAAATAGAGTTCTACATTTAACACTTTAAAAGCTTGTGGACATGTATTCATTAAGAAACTTAATCAGTTATTAAGTTCATCTTTAAAAACTAATAACATTAATGCTTTACTATCTAAGGGATCCACTGATCCTTCAAAATCACTCAGTACTTCCTTCAAAAAGTGTGAAATATTGAGTGCGTTAAAAATCACATCCCTATTTTACCCGTAAAGCTCATTAAAAGAGCTAACACTTATCTAACACTTATAATAAAAATCATGGCTTCTGATGGAGTTTGTTTCGTCGCAGAACAAGCATTCCTACACCTGATCTTTGAACCAAATGGGAAAAAAAGAAAACTCTATTGTTATTTCAAGGATGTCACCGTTAGCTACTGATAAATGGGTACACATTCTTAGCCCTATTTTTGGGTAAAGAGTCTATAAGAAAAGTTTAATTTCAGGGCAAAAGGTTTTGAGCAGTATTGAAGGGTATGTTTAGATTTAGATACCCTGTTTAAAGTTAAGTTCATTTGTGTAGAACTCACTTGGGTTTCTTGGCTGGTGGCTGACAATTGCCGTCTGTCTGCTTCTGCTTCTGCTGTAGACGTAGGCTCTAAAGCAAGAGAACATCATCCACACACAAAGTTAAAAAAACAAAAAACAAATATTAAGCAAACCCTACTCAAATGTGAAGCACTCAACCATGTTGGATATGCAGGATATTAATGATAAAACTATTCCTTACACCTTAGAATAAAAAAAAAGAAGCCATTAATTGTGACATTAAGACTAGCTTTAACAGTAAACTAGCCTTGATCTAAGTTCCATGTGTTTCTGAAAAACCAGACTTTAGTCAGTGTAAAACAGCAAATTAGGAACATCTGAATGGCTATTTACCACCAACGCATCTGGAGAGATCTTCACAGGAGTTCGCCACGCAACTGCAAAAAAGGAACATTAAGACACCATATCAACTAACAAATGAGCCATAACCAAGCAGAAGGTATTAAGTAGTAACTTTTCTCTTAGTTTGAGTAAATAAACTATCCTTTGATGTAAAAAGCCTCTGCTGAAGTTCAGACCAGAGGCTGGATATATAAACATCCACCAAACCCAAAATCTAAACTCATTCACTCAAGCTGAAGTGAAAACAAGTATACATACTCCAGCAAAAAAGTAATTTTTTTATTATTATTATTATTTTTTAAAGCAATTAAACAGGTCTACTACTTCCGGCTAATAATGCAAGGCCTATTTATTTGCCAAGTGTAATACACTGGGTGGCGCTAGCCTAACAGTTGGCAGGAGTGGATAAGAGCATCAGTTAAATGCTCTAATATAAACTGTAAACATAATTGGAAAGGTAAACACAATTACATGTAAGTGTAAATCTCCAATTCAGATGTTAAATTCAGCAAATAAACACAAACTGTAAATTAAAATGCAGTGTTTGCTCTGCAGAGCACATGTGTTTAACTGAACTAAAAAATATAATATCATCAACAAAGCAATGACCAGGGGGGCCAGACTTTTATATCTGACAACTCTTTCTTAACTCTGGAGAAGCAGAGTATCTTCTTTTATTGCTAATAGGCAGAAATTCATTCTCATTACAAACTTCAGATTAAAGGCTTTTCAAGTGCTCCAGTGCTCACACAGCCACTCACATTTTTAGCTCATAATGAAAAAGAGACCTCACTGATCTGGGGATTTATAGAAATGTCATTTTCAAAAATGTGCAAATAATGAATCTTGCCCCCCCCCCCCCCCCCCCCACAAACAATGAAACCGTCTCCAGTTTAACAACCACTGGTTAATAACCCTCTGAGGTTTTATGTATGCTTGACTGAGCACCAACTTGGATCTAGAGCATAAACTTGCCTTAGAAAGTCATTTATTGCAGTACCTTTTACACTTTGCCTTTAAACTAAGCGACACAGCAATTAAAGCAGTGACAACTAAATGACACATATAAATACTATAAATTGTAATAAATTTTATAAAAATAAATAAATATATATATATATATACATATACACACACACACACACACATCTTCATTAGTAACTGACCCAAGTCAACTTTAAAGCAGTGGTTGTCAGTTCTGGTCCTGGGAGACTCTTAATTGGCACAGCTTCTTCAGAAACTTACCCAATAGGTTCTGGACAAGGTTTAGGTTGGGCGCCAGTGGTTCAGGCATGTTGAACTGCGAGTATCTGCTGTGTTGGACCTGCCGTAAAGCATCAAAGTTTCCCAGCAGGATGTCACAGAGCCACTGAGCATTCACACATGGGATCCTCCACTCCTTAGCCTTCTCATACTTTAGCCCAGTTGGTCTGAATGAAGCACAGGCACATTCAGACTAATGAGTAGAGGTGGATGCACATTGTTACCATACGGTTTTCATGAAAAGTAAAGAACCTTGATGTGTTGTAAGATTCCTGCTTGTTTTTCTGCTTCCAACAAGAGCCGAACTATAATGGCTAAATAACTGGGTCAAGGAATCTCCAGAAGAGCAGGTTTTCTAGGGTGCTCCTGGCATGCAATGATTAGTACCTCACAAAAGTGATAGGACAGGATAATGGCCACCCAAGGTCATTGACAGGAGCCAAGGTCCAACCCCAAAAGAATAGCTACTGTAGTACAAGTTGCTGAAAAGGTTCATGCTTGCTATGATTGCAATGCAGCATGTGTGTATGGGGCTGTGCTGCCACCAGAGTGCCCATCAGGGTCAGAGCAAATGACGTTATTTTTGCTCAGAATGGACATCCTCCACTGAGAAAGGAGAATCTAAAGCAAGCTATTCAATTGGTTCTGTGAATACTGGCCACTCAAAAATAAGAAAAACATATTGATGGCAACAGCTTTGTCTTTTAAAGACTACAGAAAAGAAACAATACAATTCTATTACTGCAATGTGGCACAATAAACTCTTCAGTTGCCATTACTTTACCCTCAATTACGCAGCTAAAAGACAGAAGGCTTCAACAAATAACAGAATGAATGAATGGTAGCTTACTCTTTGCAGATGAGAATTGTATTGCTGCGACACAGATAGCCTGTGTAGCGAGCTCCTGCTAAAAAGGCCATGAGCTTTAAGTCATCCCGATCGCTGTCCACAAATCCAGTCACTGAAATGATCTGAGGATTAAGGCAAAAACATCTCAAAATCAGCCTGGGAGGCAAAGTTATTTCTTCAGTTATCAAGCTGTTCATGAGGTAAATGACATGGATTATAGCAGGAAACACGCTGGACCCATCTCCTACTCTTAACTTTGCTGAGGAGCGAGGCGTATTTTCACAGCATGTTGCAAAGATGAAACCAACAGCAAAACCTAGTTTGAGGCACACATTCATATATACTACTGTATAGCTTTATAACTATAATAGTAATAATAGATGTAATGATAGATGTAGAAGTTTTCAGAATGAATTCACAATATAAATATGAAATACACCTGTATTCATTTTATGTTACATTTTGTTACAATTGGCAGCATTTACACTATAGTTCATTTTTTTTCCTTGAATAATTTAATGTAACTGTCTGGAAAATTTAAAAGTGACAGTGATAATCACTAAGAGTGATACGCCCAGCATAGGTGATGAACGCTTTCTAGTTTTCAGCATGAATGAGCATAACCTCAGTCAGATAAGGCCATTTTTTAACTGAATAAAAATCTCATGTCGTAGCTTTGAGAACTGCAGATTATAAAGGGTTCAGACTGAGCTTCTAGTGAAGTCTTGCGTTCTTCGTACATGCTGTGAACAGGGTTTGGCTCCTGGGGGGAAGCTGAAGGGTAGGTGAAGGGTCCGATGAGGAGGGACCATCTTTTTTTTCTTCAGAACAGTGTTGAGCCAATGAGCCGTCACACAGCGCTTGCCCTCCCTCAAAGCCTAAAAAAGAGCATTAAGGCACAGTTAATGCAGCATTAACCGCTGGATCGTTATGCACGTGTTTAGGTAAGCCTTATATCCCTGATTAAAGAAAAGCAGCACTCAGTTCAGGAAAAAACTACTCCATAAAACAAAATGTAAAAATCTCTTGAACACTTGAAACCATCCATATTCAGAATCTCATTTCAACAGTTTTACAGTTCTTAAAGAATAATTCAAGGATTCAATAAATTATGATTTTGATTCATTTCTGAATGACTTTTTATATTAGCATTAAACTGAATTTTACACTGAACACAAGCACGTGCCAAGTGTACAATTTATACCCTCTTAATAAATAAAAATAATAAAGTAAGATCATTTATTTTAGGCATTTTTACACATCAATTATATATATATATAATTTTTTACTTTTTAATTTCTAAAAGTGTAGTGAATGCATCACCTTCAGACTGTTTTTTTTGTTTGCTCTCCTATAATTGACAGTTTTACTCACATCAATAAAACATCTATAAGCTCAGTGTACAAGAAACACTTACCTGTAAGTACATGCTGCTGACTTGACTTTCACAGAGCAAGTGAGTGCAGCGATTCAGTGCAGAGTCAACTGCTCCTCCATAAGCCTGAATTATCTGAATTAAAAAGAGGGGTTACTGATTATTTCCAAATGATTAGAAATCATCATATCAAGAGAACAGAAGACAAAAGAAAAAAAATAGTTATTTTACCAAGGATTCCAAGCTTAAGTACTTACCCAAATTAGTTCCCAAAAAGTTCATATTGACCTTTTTACTGGCTTTGAATTTTTGTTGACATTTCAAAACTAGTGTTACAACATTAAAGAATGTTAAATCTTACAGTTAGTACAGTTTAAAATGCTGCTAAGGGCAGCATGCTGGCGCGGTGGTGGGGAGTATGCGAGAAGGCCCTGGGTTCGATTCCCAGGCAGGATGGTCCTGGTATTTCTATGTGGAGTTTACATGTTCTCCCGGGTTTTACGTGGGTTTCCACCCACCATCCAAAGACATGCACGTCAGGTGGATTAGGGATGCTAAATTGCCTGTAGGAGAGCGTGTGTGTTTGTCTTTGTGTCTACCCTGTGATGGACTGACGTCCTCTCCAGGGTGTTTACGCGCCTTTCGCCTTTTGAAAGCTCCCCCTGCAACCTTAATTAAGACAAGTGGCTATGAAAATGAGTGAGTGAGAGTGAGTAAATGCTGCTATAGAAGGCGCAAGAACAGCTTCTCGCTCAAGTACTGCTTTCATTTCCAAGCCATGTAGACCTTAAGAAAAAAAACAACTTGTCATTTTAACTATCATCTTTCATTAATTAATTTATTATCGGAGTCGCTTAACCTAACCAGCGTCTTCGGGGTTACTAGACCCTATCCTAGCACTCATAGGGTGAAAAGGGTTAAAAACACTTTGGGAAGGTTCCCAATTCACACTCAATATAAATCCTTCTGTAACTGAATTATTCAGGCCACAACTAATGTATGCCAATGTTCAACCCTAGAACAGACCCTACTATGGAACATCAATTCAACCAGTTTTAAACTTGCTAGATGGTCAACTTAATATTTTGAGCACTCACCCTCTTCCACGTTGCCAGCAACTGCTTATCAGCCATTTGTTCTTGATAGTCCGCTATGGCGAAGACACAGCCAACCAAAAAGCCATCTTCTGGGACTGAACAGCGTGCATGATAACACAAATGTTCACAAGAATCCAAAAGATGAAAGAAGCAGCTTACAATTTGTCTAATTTGAAGACATTCAATACTGCTCAACCACATGTAAATGAAAACAAACCCAAGACTCTTTTGTTTAGGTGGAATTGTAATGCAAAATAAGTAATGTCCCAAATGAACAACACTCTAGTCAGTGTGTGGTATCAATGAAGGTCAGCCGCTGTACTTACTCTCTTGCCCTGGCTCGTGCCCAAACAGCTTGTGCAGCTGTGTAGGCTGCAGTGCCAATTGCTGCTGATGCTGCAGGGCCTGGGGGTTCTGATGCTGCAGCTGCTGCTGGCTTTGCATCTGTTGCTGCTGCTGCTGTTGCTGCAGCTGTTGCTGCTGCAGCAAATGCTGTTGCTGGAGTTGCTGTTGCTGCAAATGTTGCTGGTGTATCTGCTGCTGATTTGGCTGCTGTTGCTGCTGTTGCTGCTGCTGCTGTTGCAACTGCAGCTGGAGCCTGTGCTGCTGCAGCTGCTGCAACTGCTGCTGCAAAGCATGTTGCTGCTGTTGCTGCAGCTGCTGCTGCTGCAACGGCTGCCGCAGCAACTGCGGTCGCAACTGCTGCTGCAAAAAAGTATACTGTTGCTGCTGCTGCTGCTGTTGTTGTTGTTGTTGTTGTTGTTGTTGTTGCTGCTGCTGCTGCTGTTGTTGTTGTTGTTGTTGTTGTTGTTGTTGTTGTTGTGAATAAATTTGTTGGTGCATTTGCTGCTGAAGGAACTGATGCTGCTGTTGGGGCATCTGAGGAAATCCTTGCGTCGGCTGCGGTTGCTGCTGTTGCTGATGGTGCATTTGCATGCTCTGCTGCTGCAGGTGCATCATGGGATGCTGCTGCAGCATCTGCTGTGCATGCTGTTGCTGCGGTTGTTGCTGCTGAGGGATCTGGTGTGCCTGCTGCTGCTGCTGCTGCTGCTGCTGCTGTTGTTGTTGCTGCTGTTGCTGTTGTTGCTGCTGGTGTTGTTGCAGTAGATGCTGCTGTGCTTCAGGAGTGAGCTGTTGTTGTTGTTGTTGTTGTTGTTGTTGTGGAGGCTTGACAGCGTTGAACAGCAGCTGGTTGGGGACACCGGGCTGGCCCTGACTGCCCTGTGGCTCCATACCTTTAGCAGAGGCAGAAAAACTCTGAAGAATCTGAGATTAAAAGAAATAAAAAGCAATGGATTTGAGGTCATTTACTGCACAGCTTCAGTTTACATAGCTCCTACAGATAATGTTGTGATGAAACCAAACTATAGCAATAACCTCAACGGGCACTGAAATCTTTGATGTTACACTGGTATCAGACTGTTTAATAAGAGATGCTTATATTTGACCAAACTGATATTCAATGATGCCTTAACTGTGTCATGAAAGATCGAAGGGGGAATCAATATTTTATAGATTTTGCTACATCAATAATAACAATTTAACAATAACAATAAGTCATATTTCTACGTATTGATAATGCCCAAGTTCACAGTCACTCAGAAAGAGATTCAGTTACACACCAATTACTAAGCAGAGAATGGCAGCTATGATCACAACCCCTCGACCCCAAACAAAACTGCTTAAAAAGGGCCAGAGATGTAGATCTAATAAGGTAAACAAAGCTACTAAGCTAAGCATTATGTAAACTTCTGCAAGGGCACAACAGCAAACTGAGGAAAATAAAAAAAAACACTTGCAAAAAACCTATTAAATAATTCACAGTAAATACTGGATGAAATTTTAAAAATTTGAATAATCCTAGTATTTAACAGAATAAAACATTAAGTAATGCGTCTGTCTTACATGAGCGACATTGGGTGGTCGGTTGACTTGCTGTGGCTCGCCGCTGTTTGTAATGTTCCGGAGCGGTCGGGCCGGCACGTTCCATCCTCCCATCACCTCCAGACGTTCAGACCCCGGGAGGACGCCAGTGCCACCAGGGCCACTCAGCCGGGCCTCTGCAGGGCCCACCACACCTGGCACAGGTGGCACATTGGCACACAGGTTGATGAGGCCTGTATCCTTGCCTGGCTGTAGACGACGCTTAGCTGGGATTGACTGGGGCACCTCAGCTGGTGTCCAGTTTAGGTTGCGTTCCTCTTTTTCCGGGCTGGAGTCATCCGAGTCATCAAACATGAGCTCTGGTCGGCGCTCGTGTTTGGGGGAGGGGGAGTGTCCGGGCCGCCTGGAGGGCGTGGCCTCACGGGACGAGGTGGGACTTGAACGCCTGCTACGAGAGCTGGCCTCTGAGCTGCGCTCATTTTCATAATCACTTCTTTCTTCCTCTTCCTCCTCCTCTTCTTCCTCATGGTAGGTAAGGCGTGGGTGATACAGAGCTTCATCTTTTCTGCTTTTGTCGTTGACAGAGTGTATGATCCATTCAGGGGTGACTACTTTAATGCTGCTGTGTCTCAAAGCACATTCATATTTTGCCTGTAAACAAAACAAAACAAACAAAACAAAAAAAGCATGATGAAATTCCCACTCTGCTTCCTATCAATCTTTTGACACACCTCTTTTGTCAGCTTTTCTTAAAGGTTAGTGTCCGCTGGATGTCATGATGTAAGCATGAGTGCAAAAGTCAGGACTGTGTTAACATCAGAAACATTTGCTGGGCAAAGAAATGATACTAACATTAGCTATTTTTCTATTGACGTACATAAGCAAGTCAGCTAACGTGACCTAATGCAAAATGATGGACGATATGTTTTACTATATCAATGAAAGTGATTCAGTTATAATCAGAAAAAAAAACAGATGAACCAAATACATTCTGTTTACACTAAACATTAGATAACACTGTATGGCTGTTAAAAAAATAAAAAATAAAAATAACATCAGTTTCTGTGAACCACTTCTGTGACCAAGAACTTAATGCATGGCACAGGAAATGACACGTTGGACCTCAAACTATTCCTTCACAATTGTGTCCACAAAGGGCACCAAAGATGGGGCCAATAAACACCCACACCCCAAACAAGCAAATCCAGCAGCACAAAGGCTGCCTGCGCTGTGAGAGCAGACGACAGGCTGTTAAACCAAGCTAACTGCACCATTAAAGGAACTCACCATAAACCTGCACTGACAAAGTGTACCGGATTCTCAACTGAACAGCTAAGATTAAATCTAAATGCAAATGGAGAAAACCTGGTTATAAAGTCTGTGCAGAAGAGATGAATGGCTTTTTTTACCCCCTTAGGTTCAGGGACCACCAGATGTGTGCACTTCTTGTTGAAATTCAGCTGACATTCACCTCCATAAAATGTAATAAAGGCCCACAGGGTGCTGAGATCTTCTGCCATCTGAGAACCAAATACAAGACAAATGGATGTAATTCAGGTGCTTGAGAGTGAAAAGAGTATGATTATCAGGCTTCTATGTAGTGGATAAACAGGTAAAACTTACGTGAGGTAAACATGCTCGGATGCCAAAGAACAACTGGCCTGATTCAGGCGAAAACCCTGTAACTCTGTTTCATGACTAGTCAAGGAAGCAATACATGTATGCATCTATGCACACAAGTGTGTGTGTATATGTGCATATCTCTCTTAGCAACAACAGTTCTCCTTAAACAAACTCCTTAAACTTTAAACTAATTATTAAGTGATTATAGATAATAAATCAGTAATACTAGAAACTTAAAAGTTCAAGTTAGGAGAATGAGATATTCTAAACCCTAGCACTAAGCTTGGAAATACATACAAAAGCATTCGGATTCAAAAACACCCAGCTGTTTACAGAGGATACGGTAGCAAGGCTCCACATCTTACAGAGAGTATAACCCAACTGGGCTGAAACACAAAACATAAAAGCAACATTAAGACAATGTTTCCAAATGCTGTATGTACATAATATCAGTGATTCCATATTAATTACAGTAATTATTCATTATCATGACAGCGGTCTGGGCAACACTGATATCACAGTAGGCTAAAACATATAAATGTACCTTGCAAAACATTTTACTTTATCCTGCCCAGTTATCAGAAAAATGTTAGTTTTTTCCCCCATATAAATCATGACAGCTTTATGATCAAAATAGTGCAGGCCAATTGTGAATAATATTAAATCAAGGGTTTATTAATAAATTTAAAATAACCAAAAACATAAAAGCAATATGGAGGTTTATTTTGTGCAGCCCACACACACACACACAGAAAAAAATAATAATAAAAAGCATTACACTGTCATTAGGACGTGAGAGGCAAGCATCATATTTACATACGCCTTGCCTAAATGAATGCGAAATGTAGCTCTTATGTGTAAAAGTGCATCATGAGTATTACAGCTTACCTTCACAACAGGCAAATCAAACACTTCCCGTGACTCGCTGACCTCCGGGTTGTCTCCATCCTCTGCAATAATGTGGGTGGCTAGGGCATTGTAGGACACCTCTTTACCCTTTCCTGCTTTTAACAACTGCACTACCTACAATTGCATGAACAACATTAGATAAGATGCAGCATAATGAAAGTATCCGATATTAATTCCATCATGTTAAAGGCAAATATGCCATTTCCACCCAAAGAACAAGAGCGAAAAAGCAAAACATGTACTCTTTCAACTAGAGCTGCACAACATATCTGTTGGTCATGACTGTGAAACCTGTCTCTGCAATACTGATGTTGAAATTCACCCAGAAAATGTTCCAGGGTAGGACCGATCAATTGATCACATTTACCTGTTATTACAATTTTAACATTCAGCAAAAGAAATCAAAATAAAACAATTAGGAGAAAACTGCTGAAGCTGAGAAGGACCCACTGGAGACCAGATGTGCAGCATGCGGCTCTCCACTAATCTATTTGTTTAGAATTGTATCTTGAATTGATAGTTCCAAGTAAAAGAAAGTGTTAAACAGATGAGTTAAAAGAACATTCAATGAATGCATGATACTTCCAGAGTTCATTTTTAGTTGTGTTCAATAATCACAATCTCGATATTCAACTAAATAATTAGGATCATGATTTCCGCCATAATCTGGCAGCTGTTAATAGGAACCTTTAATAAACGAAAGGCATCTCAATATGCATTACCCCAATACTGGTAATCTGACCAAATCATGCAGCCAAACAATAACAAGTTGATACTAGTGTGACAGAAGGGATTTTGTAAAGTAGGCCTATTCTGCTGGCTGAATGATCAGTATCAACACCTGCCTTTGGAGGGAAGAGTAGAAAGTCAAAGAGACAGTAGAGGTCAGTTAGTAGACTAATATCACAGGACAGAACTAACTGGACATCCAGCTCTTCAACTACTGGAGCAAACATCTTGAAAATGCTCATAATACAGAGATAGGTTCTTCATTAAAGGGAGTACTGGCCATCCTGTGGAGCTAAAATGAAGAGTGGATGAAGGTATGTGTACGAAAAGAATGGCACCCAGGATTAGCGAGTTAGCCAAGGGAGCTAACACTGCCAGGGATTGAGGCTGGATAGTCACGGTAACAAAAGCAGAAACTACCAATTAAGATGGTTAAGGAGCATCATCTTCAGTATCAGACACTTTAATGTGTGTGACATAATAAGTAAGAGTCATATTTAAGTGAGGAGTTCAACCATGTAAACATTACCACCCCGCTGTGTTATGCTAACGCTACTTTAGCTGACTAGCATTGAAAACGAGTGAAAACCTTCACCTTCTGGTCAATATCACCGACCACGTAGAACTTCACGTCCTTGAAAAGCTCGTCGGGAACCTTTAGCTCTTCTTCTGACATTGTTTTGAACTAAAATTCACGGTGAACTAGTGTAGAGAGTATGTAGCGGTACTCATGTCGGAGACCAGCCTCAGAGACGAACCCAGCCAGAGCGCCAAACCGGCGGACCTACCATTCTCTCAGAGGGGGGAGCAAGATCCACTTTTCCTTAAACTGAAAGAGTCCAGCTACATGAGGACGATTTATTCACTTCTGCGTGGTTAAAATAATATTAACATGCGAACTAAACAATTTAAAAGAAACATTTTTGTGTTTTTTGGCAAAATATTAAAATCATATTTTTGTGGCACCCCCCCAAAATGCCAGATGCATCGTTAGTGGGCGGAGCAACGTCCCATTCGTACGCATTTGCAGCAGATAAGGCGCCAAATGTAAAGTAGGTGCGAAAGAAGGATGAAGACAGGAGCATGAAACATGGTGAAGAGGAAGAAGAAAGTTAGGGAGATGATTAAGAGAATGAAAAAGATGATAAAAATCACGTAGAACGAAGTGATAATTAAGAGCAGTGGTGACAATTGTGAAGACTATAAAATAATTAAAAATAAAGCTGATTAAGCACAAAGTTATGATGATGAAGATAGCAAAGGAAAAAGTGATGATGATGATGATGATGATGATGATTCCAACGATACAAGTAGCTAAGTACAAAATGATAATGGTGAAAGAAACGTAAAAGAGCAAACAAAGATAGTGAAGAACAAATATATGATGATAGCAAAGAACAGTGATAATGGTATCGAAGGTGATGGTGAAATTTATACACACCCTTTTTAAGACTGACTTCCATTCAGGACAGTCTCCTTGCAGCAATTTGGGTTTAAGGTTCTTGCAATGGTGTTTGTATTGGATTTGAACCTGTGACCTCTTGGTCCACAGGCAAGTATCCTACCTCTAGATCACCACCACCCCACGCACAACTGCTCCATTCTGTGTAGAATTTGAAGTGGTCTGTCGTTTTGTGGATTAAAGCTCTTCTTTAGTCCTGGATTTGGCCTTGATAGCAAAAAAGATGCAAAGTCATCTCCCTGATTTGAGAAAAAACAGTTTGAGAGGTCTTTGATGATCTTTGTTGCTCCGTATCTGCACCACTGGATTTAAATATACTACCTGGAGAGCAGTGCAGATCCAGTGATTTATTCTACGTGCTTTTCTGAACCAAGAAGTTCATGGCCCAAATGCTTTCCATAGCACCAGTGTCACACCAGTGTGTAAGATTCTAAGGACAGCTAGAGAAAGCGGACATTTCTTTAGTTGCTTGTGGTGAATCAGTTTCCTTCTGGCATTCAAGACCAAAGCCAGAGTCCATGTCAGCATCAAGGTAATGACCATTATGAATATAGAAAATTGTAAAAACGAAGAGTTGCTGAGGAAGTTGATGAATTACTTGCTACGCAGAGGAAAGCCCATCTCCCACCTTCCATTCTCACCATCTTCTACAGAGGAACCATCGAGAGCATCCTGAACTACTGCCTGGTGCGGGAACTGCAATGTCTCAGACCGCAAGTCCCTACAACGGGGAGTGAGAACAGCTGAGAAGATCATCAGTGTTTCTCTGCCTTCTGTACAGAACATCTTCACCACTCGCTGCATCCGCAAAGCAACCAGCATTGTGGATGATCCCTCCCACCCGTCCCACACTCTCTTCTCCCTCCTGCCATCCGTGAAAAGGTTCCGCAGCATACGGGCCTCCAATACCAGGATGGGAAATTGCTTCTTCCCCCAGCCATCAGACTTTTAAACTACTAATGTCTTCACACTTATTATTCATCTATATTTATCTATTATCTATTTATCTTTTCTTGCACTCTGCACTTTACTCATAATGCTGCTCTGTTACACTTTGTTGCTCCGTTACACTGTTACACTGCCCAGCAACCTGGGCTGCTTTGTTCCATAACACTGCAGCCCTCTAACGGATGAATGTACTGTCTGTTGTCTGCACTTGTTGCCTTGTCTTGTCTTATGTTGTCTTATGTGTAGCACCAGGGTCCTGGATGAACGTTATTTAGTTTCACTATGTACTGTGTATATGGCTAAAAAGACAATAAAAACCTACTTGACTTCACTTGACTTGACTTGAAGAAAGAAAAAAGGCATTTTGAGGGACAAACTGAAGAAAAAGATGATACTGAAAAGCAAAGGGATGATTATGTTGATGACAATGAAGCTGTGATTGATGAAGAAGATAACAAAGACAAATGAAGAGTAAAATGTGAAGATGAGGAAAGTGATCATGATTAAGAACAACAAGGTGTGTGTGTGTGTGTGTGGGTTCATTCTTATGGCAGATGAATACAAAAGCACTGCAGTGAGCAAGTCGGCCAATGTGCACTTGCACATTCAGGGAACACCTATTTCATCTTTTCATTCAGCTTCAACAAGCCTTATTCATCAATGCAGCAACAGAGAGTACAGCTTTTAATTTTACTGGTTTGTAATGAATCTGAATGATTTTGCATTGTGCTGTACTGGGCTCCTGATTCTTTAAATAGGCTATTTTTATCATGTAATGTCACTATGACTTCAAAGGATAAAGTAATACGCCTACATTAGGTCTGCTGTCACAACTGGATGTATAGTATAGCATATATAGATGTATAGTCAGTTTCCACTGCCAATAATTTTTAAGGGCCTATACTGTCCACTTCCTAACCCCTTTTTGACATTTGGTGGTTTTATTGATTAGTTCTGGATAACCACTCAACATGCTGTCAAAGATATTGCACGAATCACTGAGAACCCAGATCCACTGCTCCAGAGCTCGATGCTGGAAGGGTTTATACCCCTCAAGGTGATGTAAATGGTCCATTTCCTGATTTATATCACCTTTATGACATGGTTTATTAACCAAAAACAGCCATGGTTCATTTCCTCAAGGCCATATTTCTCTCCCTTAGGATTAATCAGACTGTTACTGTGTCTTTAAGACCGGTTTATGTAAATGACTTCTGTAATGATTGTCCACATATTTGATTTGGCAAAGGTTTTACCCCGGATGCCCTTCATGATGTAACCCTCCCCATTTATCTTGGGACCCACACAAAGAAATACACTGACTTATGCATCTCTAGCGGCTGGGTTATCATAGTCTTTGTGATGTGACAAAAAATAAATATGTTTATTATAAACAGCATGTTGAGGGGCTGAATAATGAAGAGAAGGCTGAAAGGCTGTTGTTCCAGGTGACATTCCCTTGGAAGCATGGAGGTGTTTAGGAGAGATGGCAGTTGAGTTTCTCACCAGATTGTTTGAGACGGTCTTGGGAAGAGAGAGGATGCCTGAGGAGTGGGAGTAGTCTGCAATAGGAGCGATGGATACATTTAAAGTAGAGGTTGGATTACTTCAAGGATCAGTGCGGAGCTAATTTATGTTTGCAATGGAAATGGACAGACTGACGATATTGTAATCTGTAGTGAAAGTACGGAGCATCTTCAGGAGCAGCTTGAGGAGACCTCGAGATGGAAATATGCTGTAGAGAGGTGAGAAATGAAAGTGAGTAGGACAAAGAACGAATAAATGAATGTGAACCTAAGGGAGGATGGTAGAAAAGTTAGGATGCAGAGAGCAGATGCAACAGAGAGGTAATGGAATTTAAATACATTGGCTCAACAATTCTGAGTTATGGCGATTGTGGAAGAGAGCTGAAGAAGAGCGTTCAGGCAGGTTGAAATGGGTGGAGAAGAGTGACAAAAGTGATCTATGACAAGATAGGTATCACCAAAAGAGTGAAAGGGAATGTTTACAGGATGGTAGTGAGACCAGCTATGCTATATGAGTTGGGGGCACTGACCAAAAGAGAAGAGGTGCAGATGGAGGTTAAAGATGCTAAGATTTTTGTTGGATGTGAAAAGGATGGACAGGATTAGAAACGAGTACATTAGAGGGACAGATCAGTTTGCATGTTTTATAGACAAACTTAGAGAAGCAAGGTTGCATTGGTTTGGACATGTCCAGAGGAGAGCTGAGGAATATATTTGCTCTGTCTCTCTGTCCAGCCAATCGGTATAGGTCATTTTCCCCTTTTTTACTGTCCAACCTCTCAAACAATTCACCAAACAACACATCTTTACCCTTCACCACTGCTTTCTTTGCCCTGTGCTTCATCTCCTTGTACACCTGTCTACTTTCTTAATCTCTATCCCTCTTCTTCTTCACCTGCCTCTTGTTCTGGTCTTCTGGGTTCCACCCTCAGGTTTCCTTATCCTCCTTGTTCCTTCCAGATGTCACACCAAGTACCTTTCTAGCTCTCTCTTGTATCACTTTGGAGTAGTTGCCCAGCAATCTGGTAACTCTTCACTAATCCCCAGTGTGTCTTAACTCCTTCCACCTTGCAATCTTCCTTCTTCAGCCTCCACCATTTGATCCTGCAGGGCATATGCGCTAAATACATTCATAATCACACCTCCAATTTCTCAGATTATCTGACACTTTCTCCACTTCAAAAACACTTTTGACTTCAGGATCACACCTACTCCATTTCTCCTTCCATCCACACCATGGTAAAACCATTTGAAAGTGACAATCCTTGTCATTGCAAGGGCACAGTACACCACAACGAAATTGGACCTCTCCATTTGATTCATGCAAACACTGTGCAGCAGTGGGCAGCTATTGAAAGCACCTGGGGAGCAGTGACAGGGACAGTACCTTGCTCAAGGATACCTCAGGGCAACCTACTGGTGAGGGACTCGAACCTACAGTCTTCCGATTGGAGGGGGGGGGGGCAACTCCCTAACCACCAGGCCACCGCTGCCCCGAGTGAAATAACTACTCTTGTCATTGTGAAACACAGCACAACACACAATGAACTACAACAAAATCACCTCTGCATTTTACCCACACACATAGATTTGCAGTAGGGGACAGCTATTGAATGCACCTGGGGAGCAGTATCAGGGACAATACCTTGCTTAAGGGTACCTCAGGGCTACCTTCTGGCCTGGGATTCAAACACATGCCCTTCTGATCCTGGGACCTACTCCAGCGGTGGCCTAGTGGTTAGGGAGTTGCCCCAGATCGGAAGAGTGTGGGTTCAATTCCCTCACCAGTAGGTTGCCCTAAGGAACCCTTAAGCAAGGTACTGTACCTGTCACTGCTCCTGGGTGCTTTCAATAACTCCCCCCTGCTGCATGTGTGTGTATCTATCTAGGCTTGGAAAATTTTTGGTAAAACCCAAACAAGCCTCATGGAAAAAAGTAAATAGAGGGAAATGTAGAATACAGGCTCTTGGCATGTCAGTGACAAAATAGTGTGACTTTTGATAACATGAATAACATAATTTATCAAATTACAGCAACACTCACACTGGAAGAGGAATTCATCACCTTTTCTAAAATACTGTCTTAATTAAATACTGCAGCTTTCTACTTTATCAGTGATGCAGAGACTGATATTATAGACACATAAAATATTGTGCACTTGAATTAATATGGGGTTTGTCTTCTCTTCTGTGAGGGCTTCAAACTAGGTTTTGGAACTATGCTGAGGATTGTGAGGGTTGCATTCAGCGTCAAGAGCATTAGTAAGGTCAGGTACTGACACTGGATGATTAGTTCTGGATCACAAACACCACTCCACCTGATCCCAAAGGTATTGGATGAATCACAGGAAATGCAGTCCATGCTGGGTGGTTTATATCTCTCTAGCCAACACTTGGCATTGGGAAAGGTGACATGCAGCTTAAGGTCACATGCAGCTGCTTCTGAACATCTTTTCTAGGGAGATAACAGTTGTTTTGAATTCTCTTATTAAAAGGTCCGAATACTTTTGGACAGTCAGCGTACATGTCTTTCAATATAAAATAAACATATGTAGGTTCGCATGAATAATTGCAAAAGCTGATGAATTCCACTTTTGGTTCTGAAGAGCCGCCTCAGTGGCCCCTAATCAACAGAATGTTGTCAGCCGGAAGAGCTTACAAGGTTTGGACTATACTGAAGAGTTTCAGAAGGAAAAGAAGAAATGAAGTGACCTGAGGTCACCAATTATCCTCTTCAAGCATATATTCTGCTGACTCAGTGTCCTCTTCATAACAGGGATGACTTTTGTATTCTGTAGGCATTCTGATTAGGCCCACACAGATGACATCTGCCCAAAACGTATACAGTGTTGGTGGAAGGATGTGCATTTACAAGCAAAGTTTTACTTTGCATTAATTTACCACTTGTGGCTTTTGCTACTACACTTAGAAATGCTATAGGCTTCAAGCCAAAAGTACAATTACTGTAACTTTCTGAAGGTTCAGTAGTATGCATGCATGATAGCACCCACTTAAAAAAGATTTCTCAATGTCAGCAATTTTTGGGGGGATATTTCTACCAAAAACCATGTCCTCTTATAATGAGTGCTCCAGAAGCTGCGTTTCCACAGACAGTCGTGTCTCACAAGCTTAACAGTGTGCTCACAGAGCATTCTACGTAATGCTTAGCATATCAGCCCATATCACTTAAAAACACAATTTCTTTGCTTTGTTGAAATCAAAGAGTTTAACTTGCTACAGATGAATAGGAATGCATCAAAGAAAAAAGCAGCCTGTGTTTAATTAATTGTTTTTAGTGATGTCACAAAAGCCAATCAGAACATGTGTCATTAAAGGGAAGCAATTTTGTTCCATGAACGTCCTATTAGAAGCTCAGTTAACTCAAAAACTGAAGGTGGCCCAGAAACCTTGATTTATTTTCATTTATTTTGTTTGATTTTTATTAGATTTTTTAACAGTATACATTTTTTAAATGTTGATTTGGGTTCAAAAATCAAAATAAATGTCACAAACGTGTTAAGTGCGCAAAAATGAAAAAACCAGGGCACATAGGCAATACCTCTAATTGCCCTAATTGTATATAAAGAGGAGAAAGATTGATCTGTGTGTTTAAATTGTAAGTTCAAACTAGAATGAATTTCCATATTTAAATTTAACATTAAATAATAATATTTTAATATGGTTCACCATAATGCTTTTAGTATTGGTGATGATTGGATGTTGTTTGGCTTTTGATTTTAAGGAAGCAAACTCAGACTACCCCAATCTATGAGACATACAATAATAATTATTATTATTATTATAAGAGTGAATCACAGAAGCTGTGCTGGTCAGGTCACTGTTCTGAGTAAAAATCTGGAAAGACTGAGGGGAGGGGGGATGTGATGCATGACCCCCTCCTTCTCTTTTCTCTCCGCTAAGACAAGTCTGGTGAAAGAACTAACACGAAGCTACACGTTTGTTGGAGCGATGAAAGGAGGAGAAGTGGAGAGAGCGTGTGCGCACTTGGCTCTGCTGCTGGACTCTGAACGGGAGTCACTGCTGGAGGTGCGTTCAAGGGTTGATTCGTGCGTTGTTGTTCATCCTTTAAGTTGAATACACGGGGCTAGCCGTTCCTGGATGCTTTTAAAGTTTATCCAAGGACTGTGTGGGTCTAAAACTGCCCTAAAGCAAGCAGCGGAACAGGGGCGTCTGCTCCGCAGTCGCTCTTTCCTCCGGACTCCTGAACACAGACATGAAGAGGTGAATGAATAAAGACGTGTGGGTGGTTCTTCTGGGTTGAATGTGATGTGAGTCCCATCTCGTGTTTTCCTTCCTCTAACAATGTCCTGATCGCATCTGCCTGTTAGATACCAGTGACTGATCGGCTGTGTGTTTAAATATTTAGTAGTGATATTGAAATGATGCTTATTTACTCTTTGTGGGTCGTTTGACATTGAAGGCAGTCGTGACTGAACACTCAGTAGGGCTGGGCGATGTGACAATATTTTCATCATCATGATAAATTACAATCACGGTTTTTATTCCTGATATCGTCTGGAAGTTGGGGCAGCGGTGGCCTAGTGGTTAGGGAGTTGCCCCGCATCGGAAGATTGTGGGTTCGATTCCCTCACACGTAGGTTGCCCTGAGGTGCCCTTGAGCAAGGTACCGTCCCTGTCACTGCTCCCCGGGCTTTCAATAGCTGCACGGTGTTTGAGTGCATGGGTTAAATGCAGAGGTCCAGGTTCATGTGTGCTGTGCTGTGACCTCGCAATGACAAGGGTTGTCACTTTCACTTAGAAAGTTAAAAACTCATGAACTTTATGTTTTAATTGGCAGGATTACTCCTGTTGAACTGAACTGAGTAGTTGTGTTCTTATTTCAGTAGTACTGAAAGCTTTTATGGCTTTATTCAAACTTGTGAAACATGTGCTGTCCATAGAATAAATATCACGACATTATGGAGCTTCTTCAAGTAGCCGCGGCCTAGTGTTTTAGGAATAGGCCTCAAGTCATGGGTTCAAATCCCAAATCAGTAGGTCGGCCTGAAGTACCCTTGAGCAAGGTACCGTCCCCATCACTGCTCCCCGGGTGCTGCATATGACTGCTCACTGATGGATGCTGTGTATGGGTTAAATGCAGAGAATGTGATGTGTACTCACAATCAAAGGGTGACAAAGGGTCACTTTCACCTCAGTTATATTTTTGCCTTATCGCCCACCCTTAAAATTAATGTGCCAATGTAATACTAAGTGATGATCTGACATCTATTACTTGTTTTCTACTGGCAAAATAAAGACAGAATACTTCCATTATGGTTCTATGTCTATAATATTATTTTTTTAGTTGCTCTTAAACTGGTCATTTGCCTACTAAGTAGGTCTGTTATTGGGTGAGATCAATACATGTTTCAGTGATGTGAAGGAATAGTTTGGCATTATTTTAATCATTTTTATGAATAAAGATGCAGTTGATCCACCAAGATATGGGATGGAAGTGAAAGTGACTATTCTTGTCATTGTGAAAAATAGCACAGCACAAAGTGAGACGCAACAAAATTCAACCTCTGCATTTTACCCATATAAAAGTGTAGCAGTGGGCTGCGATTGAAAGCATCCGGGGAGCAGTGATGGGGACAGTACCTTGCTCAAGGGGATTTCAGGGCAACCTACTGGTCTGGGATAAGAACCCCCGGATGAATTCCTGGCTGCGTCAGAGGCAAGCCTCACTAACAAACCAGTGTTGGCCTAGGGTTGGGGAGTTGGCCACAGAATCAGAAGATTGTGGGTTCAAACCCCTTACCAGTAGGTTGCCTTGAGGTACCCTTGAGCAAGGTACTGTCACTGCTCTCCGGGCACTTTCATAGCTGCCCGGTGTGTGTTTGTGCATGAGCTAAATACAGAGATCCAATTTTGTTGTGGTGTGCTGTGTGTACTCACAATGACAAGAATAGTCACTTAGAATAGTCAATAGTCAATAAAAATGAACAAAACTTCAGAGCTACAGGCAGCCATTTCAGACCGGGCTATTGACTAATAATTGTTATTATAGCTTATAGCTGTATGATTTAGTAAGTTGCATTACTTAATATATTATTTAACATGTTACTTGTTTATGATAGTGTAAATATATATGCTGATTAGGTACCTTGCTCGAGGGCACGCTACTGGTAAGGGATTCAAACCCAACTCCCTAACCACTAGGCCAATGCTGCCCCAATTAGTTGTTACAATGTTAATATATACATTAATGGCTTGTGATAATGTTAATACATAAATGCTAATCAGTCATGATAATGCTAATATAAATGTTAATAGTTTATGATGATAATAATATATGCACTAACGACTCATGTGTATGTTAATATATGCATTAGTAGTTTGATATGTTACCTTATATGGTTAATCAGGACTAACAATGTTAACAGCTTATAAATTCTGATATTGTCAATGCATAAGCCAAACATTTAGTATAATCCTAACAGTTATGATTATGTTAACATGTAATGTAATCAGTCAGTAAAGTGTTAATATATACAGCTTCAGTCATGATAACATTAGCATAGAAGCTTTTGGCATATTGAATATTTTAAATGAAAGAAATGGAGGCGAATATTTTACAGCAGCAGGCTTCATGCCTTATGTTAAATGAAATTGTTCCGATTGAATGATTCATATGTAGGTCAGTGTGTGGCTTAATAAACAAAAAAAAAATCCTCTGAAACTGGTCAGGTACAGAGACTGCACTGAAAATGAGAGCCAAAAACATTGTGCTTCAGGGAACATGAAGAACTGTTCCTCAGTAATAAAATTAAATAACATTATATAACAATGAAATAAAAAATACAAAAAAGAAATGGGAGCAGGCTCAAGACTTACAATTGTACTGTACAGTCATCATTTATGACATGTTAGAATTTAAAGCAGCTATGATACTGGTTGCATATTACAATCTGATAATAATAAAAATAATAATAATAATAATCTAAAATTTTGGGGGGAAAAGTTATCAAATGTGTTGCAAAAAAATTATAAGCAACAATAGGAACATCCATAGGATGTTTTTAGACGCCGTGGAGATGGACCCCATGTTCTGTAGGTTCAGTAAACATTTATGGGTCTTCTTGTCCAGACCACACAGTCGTCTCCTGTCCACTCCAGCCTGGGTCCTTTAAGCAGTCATTAAAGTAATGACTCAACGGGCACTGGGCGTTTGAGATTTGATGAAGGGTAGATGGTAGTGTCAGTGTGGGTTAAGGCCACCCACACAAACGCATATAATTTTAAAAGGCTGCATTCACATTTACAGCAGCACTTTCAGGCATCTGGTACTAATGTTTGAATCCATAGCAAACTATGTCAGCTGTAATGCATGTCAGCGATTGTTTGTCTCTATGTGCAAAGACAATGTGTAGTGCCTTGTCACCATCATTACAAAGACAGCATCTTTACAGTAGCATTATGGGAGTCAGTACAAGATGTTCTTAACTTATGGTATCCGGAAGTGATTTTATTGTAATAAGGATTTATTTCGAGTAATTGTAGACTATTTCCATTGTTCCATTTGTAATCGAGTGTTTTAGTTGGGCTATATTTTATACTACAAATGTACTTTTCTCTGAGTTCCCCTCTGCTGCACTGCGATAGAGAAATCCAGAGTTTTTGGCCTACTATAAGCAAGTCATCCTTGAATGCTTTTGTAGTCTCATTCCACCAAATCCCAGAGCAATATCCAGGGTAGGAACTGGTGATGTTTTAGGCCACGGGCAGGTTAGTACTGCAGCAGAAAAGGTTCTTTTTAAGAAAAATAACATTTCTATTGAAACCTAGAATTGTTACTGGGTTTGTCAAGTAACCAAGCTTGTAGTTCATCTTTGTGTTTGTAGGCTGTGGATTTCCGAAGCTGTTTTGAAAAGGGACACAATTATATTAGAATCTTAACTATGTTGATTTTTGCCTGAAAAATAATCTTGGAAGGATTGCACAATATGGGCAAACATGAAGCACTGCCATTATATTGCTGATTATATCAGAATCAGTGCTGTGGGGCAGCGGTGGCCTAGTGGTTAGGGCGTTGCCACGCATCGGAAGATTGTGGGTTCGATTCCCTCACAAGTTGGTTGCCCTGAGCAAGGTCCCGTCCCCGTCACTGTTCCCCGGGCGCTTTCAATAGCTGCCCACTGCTGCACGCTGTTAGTGTGCATGGGTTAAAAGCAGAGGTCCAATTTCGTTGTGGTTCACACTTGCTGTGTTGTGACCTCACAATGACAAGGGTTGTCACTTTCGTGACAGAAAGCAAAAGGAAACTTTCACTTTCAATCAGTTAAAAGGTGGGCAAAATAATTTGCCTTCTGTTTTATTATATGCATAACTTCATCAAAACACCCGGTACCACTGACCTGGAGCTGTGATTGATCACCTTGAGCTGGAGCTGTGATTGGTATCCTTCAAATTTTATATCACTGCATCTCTGATTAACATTTTCTTCCAAATAAATATGCAGCTTTGCAAAAAAGCTACTTGTTATATTTCTTACCCTCTGTTATAGTTTAACCATTAGAGGTTTATTCATGACGTTTGACTGGACATTTAGAACATTAGATTTGTATCTTGAAGACATTTTTATCTTGAAAAGTAGTGCTAGTAGACAGTAGTGTAAAGGGATTCTCCAGCATTTATAAGCAGAAATGGCCAAAATGAAGCTTTGGCAGGCGTTCCACTGTTTTTAGTGACTGAAATACCAGCGCAGGCGCCGTATAGGGACTGAAAGTGCTCCAAACACACAGCTTGTTAACATAAGGGTGGGGCAGTGATGGCCTAGTGGTTATGGAGTTGGCCCCCAGATCGAAAGATTGTGGCAAGGTACTGTCCCGATCACTGCTCCCTGGGCACATTCAATAGCAGCCCCCAGCAGCACATGTGTGAGCGTACGGGTTAAATGCAGAGGTGTAATTTCACCTTGTGGTTCACAATGACAAGAATGGTCACTTTCATATTTGTGTTTTTACTCAGTTGCTTGGAACAGATGGAACGTTTACTTGCCTATGCTGCAGTTATTTGGAATAGCCAGTGTTGGCCACCTTGTTCAAAGAGTTTTTGCTATCTGACTAAAAATATTTTTACTCTGAGAGTGATCAGTTGGAGAATTAAAATGATGTATTGGCATCATGGAAATGATCAACTATTCACAACAGGAGAAGATATTCTTTTATTAATAACAATAATCTAGGCAGCAGATCTTTTGGAGGATGGTTTAAAGGTGGACTGATCTTGTGAATACTCTCAGAATTTCCATTTACTATAGCTTCATACACATTCAGAGCCAGTTTGGCTTGAGTTTAAGCAGTTACAGCAAAGGCTGAATTGGTTTGGTCTGCCAACAACAGCTCAGTGGCTTCCAGAAGGCAATTAGAAGGTAATGAAGCAAGAGAAAATCTCCAAAGCCTTTCTTGGGGGGTAACCTGGATGATAATCTGAATTTAAGCCATTCACTGATACATTTTAGACATTAATAAATCATCAAAGGCTCATGTTACCCTGCATGATGCACAGAATGCAAAATGCAAACACCAGGCGGCTGCACAGAGCTGACGAGACAAGGGCAAAGCCTTTTCCAAAATCAGCAACTATTTAGATTTCTGAAAAATTCTTTGAAGAAAGAATCTTTGATGTTGTTACGTCATTCAAAGTTAGCTTGTTGGGTTGCAAAATTGTTTGTATCACATCTTTGTCAGTTTGCTAGTTTTATTTATTATTTTTTTTTTGCATTTTTCATTCACTGGTTTCTTCTTTTCTCCTTTGGTTCTCTGTTTATTTTGGGTCAAGGATCCATCCGCCTTCTGTGTTTCTGCCTGCTCTGTCACCCCAGCTGTTAACCTAGACAACATTGAAGAAAACTCACACTTGCACCCTGCCTCCTTTTCTGCTTCCCCTGTCACCTTGTTACAGAATGCATGGCCACCCAAGGATACAGCAAGTTTGTTCATGGAGCAGCAGAGGGCTATTCAGAATGATACCAGGCTAGGGTCTCCCCTGCCAATTTCTAACCCATCTGCCTAGCGGCAAGCAAAAGGTCTCTCCCCTGACCAGCTTTTTCTTTGCTAATTTTGGTGGCCACTGCCACTTTCTCAAAGGCTAGTCATGAAGACATCCATTTTACCCCTGTTGAATAGGGAGATGCCCTGCTGGTGATTTTTGTGAGGGGGGAGCATATGACGGTCATTCTTAAGTGATTCATCCAAACTATATTTTATAGTGGCTCTGGGAATTCAAGAGAGAATAAATGAACCAGCAGTTGGCTGGTTCTGACTCCACATCCTGCCCAATGCTTTAGAGAGCACAGATGAACCAACATGGTGTTCAGTTTTTCAGCCTGTGGCATCTAACCTGCAGCAGAGGAGGTCACAGCAGCCCATTCAAACAGACATTTGTTGAGGTCCACCTCCTCCTGAGAATGACACAGCACTTTCTTCCTTACTTGTTCCCTTTCCAGCCAGGTTTCCAGTTCCGCGACCAGCCACTTTACCAGCTCTCTTCATAACCTGCATCCTAATTCACAGTCCACTCGGATTCCCATTTCTCCAGCGGTTATCTCACTTAAGTTCCCATTTGTCCTTCAAGTTTCTTGTTTGTTGTTCCTTCATTGTTAGTACCAAAGCTGTTTATTTGAAATCATTCTACATATTGCCATTTTACATAAAGTCCAAGTCACTGTCCCAGCTTGCATACTGGCCACTGGTCTTTTTCCCTGTCCCTGTCGCTATTGGTGCTTCTGTGGCTTTTGTTGGCTTTTCATGTCACCATATTTGTTCTCAATTGCCATTGTAGCCCCAGTCACTATTTCTGTCTGTCCAGTACGTCAGATCCCTCATCAAGTCTTGTTTAGAGTCCATAGCCCAGGCCCTAGTATGGTCCTCTGTCCAAACTAACAGGCAGTGCACATTCTGTCCCCTGTTTCTGTTTTGTGTCCTCCAACCCCAGCTTCCAGTGACATTTTATCTTCTGATTTATGAGATGTTTTATGTGCTGAAGGAGCTGTGCACTGGGTCAGGAGGTGGGCATTCGATGGTCTTCCTGCATTATCTGTGATCTATCTTGTTTTGTGTATCCATGTGCTGTCTTCCCTTGTCCTGCTTCCTTATTGCACCTCTCACCTGTGTCTAGCCAGTAGCCATGGACTCTTTTGTCTGTTTTCCCAGGTGTTTCTTGTCTTCCTCTGATGTATTGATACCACTTTGTTTGCTCCTGTTCCTGGCCCTGCATTGCTAAGTTTCATCAAGTGAAATATGCAGTCTTATTTGGTTCCCAGTCCTGCTTTTCTCTTTTGGATCTCTCTTTATTTTGCTTCATGCGTCATGGGTCCACCAGCCTGGGTTTCTGCCTAAAGAGACTTGTATTTTGTTCTCTCCTCTGTTTGCCCTGGCACCTTGTTTTTGCCAATTTTGTAGACACAGATTAGACTTAGTCCCACACTACATTTCACAGTCCATCGCATTTAAAAAAAACCTTTTTAGAAATTTTGCACTACGCTTAATCTGTAGTTGGTAAAGCAGCTCTTGATGTGAATAATCCATTTTCTACAGTGGAACATAATGTGACATTAAAAAATAAATAAACACTGCAGTTTACTGTAAATCAGCAGGCCACAGAAAGAGGAAAAGACTTCACCGCCTTACTCTGAAGCGTTTCCAAAGAAGCTTTGCTTGGCTGGACTTGGATCTTGTGGAATCTGTATATTCTGTCCATCTTTCCAATAGCACAGTGAGCAAGCAGCAACAATAATTGAGATAGCATAGATATTTTCTTTGCAGCAAGTTTAAGGAGATAACAGCCATTGAAAGTAGATGCAGTGGAATGTGTTTGGTGCTCATACGATATAGGTTTAAAAAAAACTGATATATAGACTCTCATATATAAGATTTATACACCTCCACATAAAGCCCCTGGTAAACACAGATCAATACATATACTTCAAACATGTACATTCCTGGAATCAAACTGTTATGTAGTTGTTTAGTCCTTGCCTAAGAAAAATGAAAAAAATTTGATTCAGTGTTACCTATAATCTCCCCACAATGTTTAGTGCTGAAAAGTGCTAACAAATGGACCCTGTTGACTCTGTTTGCTGTAAATACACCTCTCAGCAGTGCTTTTTGTTGAAAATGATTCAAGTTCCTAGACCAGTGATGTAACCTGTGGGTTACAGCACCACCATTGAACTGTGTGGACACAGCTAGGGAGCTATAGGCTGTCAGATTTGTTTTTAACTGCAATACTTTTTAAGTAACAGATATAACAAATACTGTTGCTGAATACTATTTGCAAGTAGTTTTATATATGTCTATCTATCTGTCTATCTAACAATCTATCTATCTCTATCTATCTATCTATCTATCTATCTATCTATATATGTATATATACAGTACTGTGCAAAGGTTTTAGGCAGGTGTGAAAAAATGCTGTAAACAAAGAATGCTTTCAGAAATATAATTAATGATTGTTTATTTTTATCAATTTACAAAATGCAAAGAGAGCGAACAAAAGAAAAATCTAAATCATATCAATATCTGGTGTTACTACCTTTTGCCTTCAAACCAGCATCAGTTCTTCTAGGTACACTTGCACAAAGTCAGGGATTCTGTAGGATTATTGTCGGTGTATGATCAACCAATTTTACCAAACAGGTGCTGATGATCATCAATGTCCAACGGAGGCTGAAACGCAGTCATGTTTGGAACAACCGACCAGCCGAGTTCCTTCAAAAACTGTGTACAAGTGTACCTAGAAGAATTGATGCTGTTTTGAAGGCAAAGGGTGGTCACACCAAATATTGATTTGATTTAGATTTCTCTTTTGTTAATTCACTGCATTTTGTTGATTGATGAAAATAAATGATCAACACTTGAAAGCATTCTTTGTTTACAGCATTTTTTCACACCTGCCTAAAACAACATACATATCATCTTTTTCTTTCAGCTGCTCCCATTTAGGGGTCGCCCTGCTTCAAACCACCTGCATGTTCTCTCTCAGCACGTCCATAAACCTCCTCTTTGGTCTTCCTCTTATCCTCTTTCCTGGCAGCTCCATCTTCAACATCCTCCTCCCAATATAATCCTCATCTCTCCTCTGCACATGTCCAAACCAACGCAACCTTGCTTCTCTAACTTTGTCTCCAAGACGTCTAACCTGAGTTGTCCCTCTAATATACTCATTTCTAATTCTGTCCATCCTCGTCACACCCAACGAAAATCTCAGCATCTTTAACTCTGACACCTCCAGCTCCGCCTCCTGCCTTTTTTCAGTGCAACTGTCTCCAACCCATACAACATAGCTGGTGTCACTACTGTCCTGTAAACCTTCCCATTTACTCTAGCTGGTACCCGTCTGTCACAAATCACTCCAGCCACTCTTCTCCACCCATTCAAACCTGCCTGCACTCTCTTCTTCACCTCTCTTCCACACTCGCCATTACTCTGAACTGTTGATCCCAAGTATTTAAACTCCTCCACCTTTACCACCTCTGCTCCCAGGATCCTAACCACTCCACTTTCCTCCCTTTCATTCACACTCATGTATTCTCTCTTTGCCCTACTCACTTTCATTCCTCTCCTCTCTAGAGCATATCTCCATCTCTCCAGGTTCTCAAGCTGCTCCCTACTCTCACAGCAGATCACAATATCATCAGCAAATATCATTGTCCACGGAGACTCCTGTCTAACATCGTCCGTCAGCCTGTCCATTACTATTGCAAACAAGAATGGGCTCAGTGCTGTTCCTTGATGGAATCCAACCTCTACCTTAAATGCATCCATCACTCTGACTGCATATCTCACCACTGTTACACTGCCATCATACATATCCTGAATTACTCTCACATACTTCTCTGTAACATCAGACTTCCTCATACAAAACCACAACTCCTCTCTGGGCACCTTGTCATCTGCTTTCTCCAAATCCACAAAGGCACAATGTAACTCCTTCTGCCCTCCTCTGTACTTCTCCATCAACATCCTCAGAGCAAACATTGCATCTGTGGTGCTCTTTCTCAACCTAAAACCATACTGCTGTTCACTAATCCTCACCTCTGTTCTTAACCTAGCTTCCACTACTCTTTCCCATAAATTCATGGTGTGGCTGATCAACTTTATCCCTCTATAGTTACTACAGCTCTGTGCATCACCCTTATTCTTGAAGATCGGTACCAGTACACTTCATCTCCACTCCTCAGGCATCCTCTCACTTTCCAAGATTGTGTTAAACAATCTGGTCAGAAACTCAACTGCCATCTCCCCTAAACACCTCCATGCTTCCACTGGTATGTCATCCGGTCCAACAGCCTTTCCATTCTTTATCCTCTTCATCGCTGCCCTTACTTCCATCTTGTTTATTTGCTGCACTTCCTGGTTCACTCTCCTCAAATCTTCCAATCTTCTCTCTCTCTCATTTTCTTCATTCATCAGCCCCTCAAAGTATTCCTTCCATCTGCACAACATGCTCTGTTCACTTGTGAGTACGTTTCCATTTCTATCTTTAATCGCCCTGACCTGCTGCACATCTTTCCCAGATCTGTCTCTCTGTCTAGCCAATCAGTAAAGGTCCTTTTCTCCCTCTTTACTGTCCAACCTCTCATACAATTCACCAAACACCTTATCTTTGGCCTTCACCACTGCTTTCTTTGCCCTGCAGTTCATCTCCTTGTACACCTGTCTACTTCCTTCATCTCTCTGACTGTCCCATGTCTTCTTTGCCTCCCTCTTCTTTTGAAAACACTCCTGGACTTCTTGGTTCCACCACCAGGTTTCCTTATCCTCCTTCTTCCTTCCAGATGTCACACCAAGTACATTTCTAGCCGTCTGCCTTATCACTTCTGCAGTAGTTTCCCAGCAATCCGGTACCTCCCAGTGCCCATGTTAACTACTGCCTGAATGCCACCTTGCAGTCCTCCTCCTTCAACTTCCACCACTTGATCCTCGGCTCTGCCCTCACTTTCCTCCTCTTCTTGACCTCCAAGGTCATCCTACAGACCACCATCCTATGCTGTTTAGCTACACTCTCCCCTGTCACTACTTTGCAGTCTCCAGTCTCCTTCAGATTGACACTCCTGCAAAGAATATAATCCACCTGTGAGCAACTTCCTCCACTCTTATACGTCACCCTGTGCTCCTCCCTCTTCATAAAATAATTATTAACTACAGCCATTTCCATCCTTTTCACAAAATCTACAACTATGTGACCTCCAGCATTCCTCTCCTTGACACCATGCCTACCCATCACCTCCACATCACCTCTGTTCCCTTCACCAACATGACCATTAAAATTTGCCCCAATCACCACTCTCTCTCCCTTGGGTACACTCTCTATCACTTCATCTAACTCACTCCAGAATTCTTCTTTCTCTACCAACCTGTGCAGCATAAGCACTAACAACATTCATTATCACACCTTCAACTTCCAGCTTCAAACTCATCACCCTCCCTGACACCCTCTTCACCTCCAAAACACTCTTCACATGTTCTTCCTTCAGGATAACACCTATAACTCCATTCCTCCTTCTATCCACACCATGGTAGAACAGTTTATCTCCTCCTCCCTCTGGACATGCCTTCCTCCTCTTCTTCTTCTTCTTCTTCTCCTTTGGCCAACAATAGTCCAATTTCCATCAACACCCTGTAGGCTAGCAGCACTGGTGGCGGTCATTGTTAACCCGGCCTCGACCAATCTGGTAAGAAAGTCTGTTTCGTTGTCCACATATTGATTTGGCAAGGTTTTACACCGGATGCCCTTCCTGATGTAACCCTGATGATTTATCTGGGCTTGGGATAAAATATAATATATATATTTGTGAATTCAGTAAAGCCCATGCATTTACATATCACCCATCCACCTTGCAGCATTTAAGCTCTTACCATCAATGATAATGTTATAGGAAGGATTCATGTGGGCACAAAAACACCCTGTTTAATTATGAAGGATAAAGAAATGCTAAAAAATGGTTATTTAAAAATCAACAATTACATTTGATGAATAAAACAAGAAGTAAAATGTAACCATTGTACGATTTAGATTGGCCATAAGAAGATGCTAATTATCTGCTATTAATGTTGCAAACACATTTCGTTTCAGGTGCACTCCTAAAGCAGACCAAGTATGTATATTGATTTGGCAAAGGTTTTACACCAGATGCCCTTCCTGACATAACCATCACCATTTATCCGGACTTGGGACTGGCGTTAAGAAATGCACTGGCTTATGCATCCCTAGTGGCTGGGTTAAAGTACATCAAGTACACTGAACTAAATTAATGAATCGGAGAAACTCTTCATAACTGATACAGCCTTTCCTTTATCATGTTAAACTTAAGAAAGGTGTTGTTCCTGTTTCCTGCCGGCTCTTTCTCTGTTCTGATTTGACAGGAATCCTGTGTCAGTCAGGCAGATGTGTCTGCAAATCTGAGACTAAATCAGAGACAGTGACTGGGGTGTCATTTCAGCTAAAAACATTGTTAATGTCACATGGTGATGTATTTTTATCACACTATGACTGTTCTATTTTCCTTTCAAAAGACTGATGTGAATATCTTACTCTTGCTTGATTTTCTGGGTCATGTGGTTCAGGTAAAACTATGTTGTATCTCAGCTCAATCTTTCTGAAACATGTCTCATTTACTTTGTTTATTATTTGAAAAAAAAAATACTGGCTTCATCAGAATTCCCAATACAATGACCTGGAGCACTCGTTGGTCACTTCATATTATGCTTTTCTTAGTTTTACTATTAAATTATTATTTAGAATCGCATTCAGATATTTCCCCCATTCACTAACCCTAACCCCATTCACTCCTTGACTTAAATTGAACCATCAAATCTTTACCTGAAGAATTGTTATTTAGTTGGAATGAGGTCAGAAATGCACACATCTAATTCTCAAAACTGTCCTTCTATACTTGCAGCTGTATGTCATCTCATTCCCAGTGATCCCTCAGCTTCCAGAGAACTCTTAGCATGACCAACTTCACTTTCTCCAACTCCTCCAACCACAGCTTGGCTTATGGCAGCCCACAGAGGCCAGTCACTGTCTTTAGCGTACTGACCTTCACCCTGCTGGCCATGCTGGTAGTGGCCACGTTTGTTTGGAACATGCTGGTTCTAATCACCATCCTCAGAGTCCGCACTTTTCACCGTGTCCCACACAACCTGGTGGCTTCCATGGCCATTTCAGATGTTATGGTGGCAGCCCTGGTCATGCCACTTAGCCTGGTCCATGAACTGAATAAGCGCAGATGGAAGTTAGGGCGAGTACTGTGCCATGTTTGGATTACCTTTGACGTTCTATGTTGCACTGCCAGCATCTGGAATGTGACGGCCATTGCCTTGGATCGCTATTGGTCTATCACTCGTCACCTGGAGTACACGCTAAAGGCCCGAAAAAAAATATCCAACATAATGATCGGACTAACATGGCTACTCTCTTCGGTCATCTCCTTGTCTCCTCTTTTTGGCTGGGGAGAGACATACTCGGAGAAGGGAATGGAGTGCCAGGTGAGCCAGGAGCCATCTTACACCATTTTCTCCACCTTTGGAGCCTTCTACCTGCCTCTCTGCGTGGTGCTCTTTGTCTACTGGAAAATTTATAAAGCAGCTAAGTTTCGGATTGGGTCCAAGAAGACCAATACCATTACACCAGTTGCTGAAGCTATAGAGGTAAGTCATGCAGAATATTTGGTTTATTAACCTGCAACACGCATTACTAATTTCGGAGTATAGAAATGTCTCAATACATCTTTAAATACAATGGTTGTTAAAGTTAACTCACAGTCAATTTAGACAATAAATGGAAATTCAGCTGTTGAATTGCTTTTAATTACAAAAATATGACAAAAATCATGGTCATATATACACTGCCTGTCCAAAAAAAAGTCACCACCTGGATTTAACAAAGCAAATAGGTAGAGCCTCCCATTGGATAATTACTGCATGGATGATTATGTTTTAATTGCAACAAGTTATTTAAACCTAACTGATGCAGTGAGTAGCTTCTGAAACTACTAAAATTGGGTTAAGAATTGTCCAACGCATTATTAAAACATAGCGGGGAACTATCATCTTCGCAGAAGAAATGCGATGGGAAAAACTAAATCCTGAATGACTGTGATCGGCGGCCACTTAAACGTTTGGTGAAATAAAATTGCAAAGAAACAACTGCAGAACTCATGGCTGAGTTCAGTAGTGAAAATAAGAGCATTTCCACATGCACTATGCAAAGGGGACTCAAGGGATTGGGACAAAACAGCTGTGTAGCCTTATGAAAACCACTGATCAGTGAGACTAATTGCAAAAAATTGCTTCAATATACTAGGGAGCGAAAAGATTGGACTCTGAAGCAATGGTTATGTAGTCTGATATGTCCAGATTTATCCTGTTCCAGAGTGATGGGGCATCAGGGTAAGAAGAGAGGCGTGAAGTGATGCACCCATCATGCCTAGTGTCTACCGTACAAGCTGGTGGGGGCAGTGCAGTGGTCTGGAGTTGCTGCAGTTGGTCAGCTCTCGATTCAGCAAAGTCATGTGCCCAAAGAATGAGGTCAGCTGACTACCTGAATACAATGAATGAGCAGGTTATTCCATCAGTGAAGTTCTTCTTCCCTGATGGTACGGACATATTCCAAGATGACACTGCCAGGATTCATCGGCTTAAATTGTGAAAGAGTGGTTCAGGAGCATGAGACTTCATTTTCACACATGGATTGCCCACCACAGAGTCCAGACCTTAACCCCATTGAGAATCTCTGGGATGTGCTGGAGAAGAATTTGTGCAGTGGTCTGACTCTCCCATCATCTCTACAAGTGAAAAATTAATGCAACTCTGGATGGAAATAAATTTTGTGACATTGCAGAAGCTTATCGAAACAATGCCACAGTGAATGCGTGCCATAATCAAAGCTAAAGGCGGTCCAAGGAAATATTAAAGTGTGTGACTTTTTCTTTTGATGGGCAGTGTATATTTTACTGTGCCACCCCTCATTTCTTCATATTTTGTTTCCAAAGAGCCAAACTTTCTTGTCATTTTTAATGTGTTGTTAATCAATAGTTCTCCAGGCTTCCTAAAAGCCTTCCTAAAAGACATGCAAAGTTTTAATCAGTTCAGGCCCAGTACCTGGCCACATTTGCCACAAAAGGCAGCCAACAATTGCTTTTTTCATTCACAAACCTAAAAAAATGACCCTCCAAGATCTAAAGAAATTACAAGAATTCTTACCTTAAAGAGTTGAGGCAAAATTCATAATATTCAAAATCCTGAAATTATTATGAATACATTGACATATTAAATATACAAATCTTTATTTAAATTCCAACTTTTCAGAACAGTTTATGGTATTAATGAAAATGAAAATTAAAAATTAAAAATTAAAATTGATTTGCTTTTTTATTTACTTAATTAAAATGTGCACATTGGCTCTGCATTAAAAAAATCTAATCAGCACAGTTATTCCATTTATTAAGAATTTATAATTATGATTCAGGTTTTGTTGTTTCATTAAAATGATGGCATAAGATCCTGGCCAAAAAGTAGCAAAAGAGGCCACTAAACATCGATCCATTAGCCTAGCAGCTTGTCTACAACCTTTAGCAAACTGTAAACAGGCAACCATGCCATGAACACTATGAACGCATGAACATTAACCTTAGCCAACGTGAAAGAGGCCTTTATTTGTTTAGATGTTAGCGTGGGTTCCTTTTAGACATATTACACACCTTGTTCCTTTTAGGGATCTTTGATGGTCAACCATTCCTAGGGAGAGTAGTAATGGTGCAGTCGTGGCCTAGTGGTTAGCGAGTTGACCCCAGTATCAGAAGGCTGCGGGTTTCAATCCCAGACTAGTAGGTTGCCCTGAATTACCCTTGAGCAAGGTACCATCCCTGTCACTGCTCCTTGGGCACTTAAAATGCCGAAGTTGTGTTTCACAATGACAAGAGTCACTTTCACTTAATGGTATTACATTTCCTCCATTTTTTCATAATCTGTTTGACTGAGTCCAAACTCTTGAAAAACGATTTAGCAATGTTTTCAGCCTAATAGGCATCAACCTCTCTTATTGTCAGAAAGGTAACACATGTTGTAAAATTCAGACTTATTAAATAAATAAATTAAAGCACCCACTCACACTGCTTTGTCATTTCATTGATTGAGAACACCTGATTGTAATTTATTCTTCAAATTAATCACTTATCCTAGAGGCTTACTTCTTCTTGCAACTGTCTGATGTAAATTCTAAAGTATAATATTTTTGTCTCATTTGTTTGATTGGCTTCTCTTTATCTACTTATAGGACTTTTATTCTAACAGGTCCACGAATTTTCATGCACCACTTTGTGTAGTTTTGTATAATCTTTTATTTCTATGCATAATCTTGAACTGCCAATGAAATAGCTTTCATTTGACTAATTTTGTACTTTCTTTGCCAATGGGGAATTCTTTCAGTTAATATAATTAGAAGTGTTCTCTGTGCCCATTTAAGTTAATCTTTGTGTTAAAATGAATATGCTTTTAGTAGGTCATGTTGTCCCCAAGGGCTCCATTAAGTTGAACAGTGTGTGGTCAGTTCCTAAACATGTCTAGCCACTTAAGCTGGACGTAACTTTGACATACAGGACACTGAGTCTCAAAAGTGCTGAAAGACTGTAAAGACTAAAAGGTTTTCTTTGTTTCCTCTGCGGACCAAAACGATCTCAACTGGATTGTGGGCTTCTGGCCTTGTGCATAGTGTTATAAGGTATTGAACATGTCACAACTGAAGTTTTGTGATAGATTCTATTGAGCATTAGAGCATTACAGCATTTTGATCTTGAAGATAGTTTACTCCTTGCGTTAAAGTCCTCTAACATATTTGTTTAATAGTTGATTCTTGTGAATGTACAGTGTTCCTGAAGCCTGATGTTATAAGCCTAAGCACAATGATCAATATCTTAATATATTGTTTTATATCAGTACAAAAATATTTATTTTCCATCATTTATTAGTAATTTATTATTATAAAATATATTTGATTAGCTTGTTCATAAGAAGTGGTTTATAATGCCTTCCAGAGATTTTAAACACTGTATCCACTTATTGTTGTCATCGATGAAAGCTTATATAACTGCACAACATGTGTTAGTCATCCTTTAGTCCTCAAGACACTCCTGGCTGGATGTTTTTGGCTGGGAAATTAATTCTCAGCCCAACAATTAAATTAAGCTGCTTAAATACAAACTTGGTATGCATTTATGCAAGAAAATATGTAGAATTGCACAGCTAGTTATGTTATGTAAGTTATGTTGTCTTCAACTTGGCCAAATTGGTTAAGTGGTTCACCCTCTGTAAGCAGAGCAACCCAACACCCACATATACACAGAATTGCACACAGCCTACAATGTATTAGGGCATTAAATGATCCCACATCTAATAATACATCTTGCAGAGTGGGCGCACATGGATTATTATGATAATACAGATTTTACTTTTTAATTTAAATTTATTTTACATTATTACCCTTATTTACAGTAGTTAAAAATGGTGCATTGGTGCAATGGTGCAAAAATGCAAGAATGCTGAAGAACATGGGGACAGGAGAAACGTGCAGAAAAATCTACTTTGAAAAAGAATTAGGAAGAATGATTAATGGGATAGCATAGGGGGCTAACCAGTGATGTCAAGAAACAGATGGATTCTAGTAAGTATTTGTAAACTACCATGTGTACCTATGTGATCAGTGAAGATGATCAGATGGACATGAGTTTACATTCAAGGTCCTTCCTCATGAAGTGGCTCATGCACTGGCGAGGTTTTGATATAATGTGTTTGTGTGTTTTCTGGATCAGGTAAAGGACCGGCAGCAGCCTCAGATGGCTTTTACAGTGCGTCATGCCACGGTAACGTTCCAGACAGATGGAGAGACCTGGCGGGAGCAGAAGGAGAGACGTGCAGCGCTGATGGTGGGAATTCTCATTGGAGTCTTTGTCCTCTGCTGGATCCCTTTCTTTCTGACCGAGCTGGTCACTCCGCTTTTTTCCTGCCATGTACCAGCTTTCTGGAAGAGCGTTTTCCTCTGGCTTGGCTACTCAAACTCCTTCTTCAACCCTCTCATTTACACTGCCTTCAATAAGAACTACAATAATGCCTTCAGAAACCTCTTTTCCAGGCAGCGCTGATGGTAGACAGTGGCAAGACAGGCTTTCTGAACTTCCATAAAATAGTAATGTCCTGGCATGCTCTGAAAGCCTGGTATCTTAGCCAGTTTAAGTCAATGGTTTGATCACCTGATCACATTTGGACCTTTCCTGAGACAATTTTACTCCATTGACTTGAAAAGAAAATAGGTTATCGGAATTATAGACTAAAGATATGTGAACATCTCATGCAATTGCAATTAAAGTTAATAATATATCCCAGTCTGCGATTGGCCTGGCGACCTGTCCAGGGTGTGTCCCCCGTCCTTCGCCCTGTGTGAGCTGGGATGGACTCCAGCACTCCCCCGCAAACCCCGCTTGGGACAAGCGTCAGAAAATGAATGAATGAATGAATATATCCCAGTTAATGGGCTGCTTATAATGAATGGAACTGTGTTGCATAAAGAAGAGGGCGTTCACCCCTTCATCACTGTTGATCTGTATGCACATAATGCAGTGAGATATAGTTTCAGAAGTAAGCAGAAAAGTCTCAGTAGTTGTTCTGCAGCCAAGTTAGGAGAGACACTGCTAGCACTTGTATAAAGAGGCTATCCTTCATTAGGGTGTATCAACATGCTAAGGTTTAAAGATGTTATTAGTATTAATATATTTGTAACCAGCATTTTGACAAGGAAGTAAGGAAGTAAAGTTGATTATATGCTGCCACCACCATGTTTGACAGTTATAGGTATAATGTGGAATGTTGTGTTAGCTTTAAACCAGATGTTACAGGGGCACATTCTTCCAAAAGGCTTCACTCAAGGGTGCACAAAATATACTTTTTAAAGCCTTGGGGGATTTTCAACATGTTCTGACAAATGTGAGACAAGGCTTTATGTTCATCTCAGTGAGCACCATTTTTGCCATGACTCTTTCCAGTGGTGGAATCACGAATGGTGATCTTAGATAAGTAAGGCCTAAAGTTGCTTAAGTGTTCGTCAGGGGATTATTATGATATCCAGAATGAGTCTTTGCTGCGTCCTTGAAGGTATTTTGGTAGATTGATTCACCTCATTTTAAACAGTCTGGCTAGAAAAATGACTAACTGCGGTGCCCTGAAGTTCCAGTGTGTAGCTTTCCAGGTATGTTTGAATAATGTTTAGCTTCGTATCTCCTGTGCAAACCTGAAGAGACACTTCTCTTGTCTGATTTAATCATTAGACCTTTCAGTAAACGATCTAATATCTTACTGTTAAACTAGCTGCATAGAAGATGTGAACTTGTGGCTTCTTTTGAAATGTATTAAATGCATAAGGTATATGTTGCAACCACCTGAAAAAATGAGCATTATGTTTAAGATACAACATATCAGTCTTTTCAAAACAATCCAAACATTTTTAAGTGATATTTACTATTGCATTGTTACACACTGTAGCACTAGCAGTCCAGCTTTTCCTAACGAAATGAAATTGGTCATACTAACGCAGATGTGTGCACTTTGCAGATATGTTACCTATGAATTTTCAACTATGAGTATTACAGTTAAGATGGGCAGAAACTCAGTATTAAATCACAGATCTGTGCACCCCTACACTGAAGGCTTAATTGTGACTCAGCAGGCTCAGAAAGCAGAGAAAAGAAAATTCCAGTGGCAAAACAGAGTGCTTACCAGCGCTTTGAAGAGCCTTTGTGTGGATCCTGGGCAAATCTTTATTTTCAGTACGCATGTGTTTATCCTCTACAGGTTCCAAGGGTCCCATTTGTTAATTTTTCTAAGAACACAATAACCAGAAAAAAGCTAAATAACCAACTTTAAGGATGCCAGCACATGGGTAATACATGCTTTTTAGATCTGTCTTTTTCTTTGTTTTCATATCTCTTTCAGTTTCTTAACCATCAAATCAAGTCAAGTTGGTCAGTACACAGTGAAATGTTAGAACAATCCAGAACCACGGTGCAACCAAACTACAACATATAACTACACAAGTGCGGACAGAACTACAGTGTGCAGAAGACAAAATCTAAAAGTGTCAGAACAGAGTACATGTATCTGGCAGAGCAGGTAACTGTGAATAGAGGATTACACTATTAAATGCAGTATTATAATGTGAATACAATCTAATGTCAGATACTGTATTTATTAGCATGTGTTTAAAAAGTCCAGAGTGTAAAAGACTGAGGTCAGGAGGTTGAGGTGGTGCAAAAAGGGCAACAGTAGTCAATCAATATGAAATGCTGTATAAATATGGACAATGGCTTGGTGTGGGATTCTTAAACATTTTTAAATCAGTTCAAATATCTGGTGGCCTGGGGGAAGAAACTGTTTTCCTGGTAGTGAAAGCCTGTTTGCTGTGAAATCGTTTTTTCAAACGGCAGGAGGGAGAAGTGTTTGAGAGTGTCCTTCATCACCTGTGTATTTATTAGTCAGACATACCATTTGAGCGACTGAAATTGTTAGTATTGAAGAATCAGTCCATGTGTGAAGGCCAAACACTTTATTTCTACATATCAGCATCAAATGGTTTGTATCATAGTATGGTTTGTAAGTGTTTAATGCAGAATAAACACATTGCTTAAATGTAAAGAATTTGGTAAATTATTAATACCCACACCTGCAGTGTATAGACACATTATTAAAGTGGAATATAAAGTATTAATTTCCCTATTCACTGAAATTGAAGGAATGTTTCTACTAATACAAAATGTAATGTGACAAAGAACTATTAAGCACAAAACAGTTTTTAAATGACCATTTCCTGCATTGAAGGATGGAAGGAAAATAAATGCCTCTAAACTTCAACACTGGCCAAATACCAATGCTTAATTATGTTTCTTGTAAGACATTCAGAGCCGCACATGTTGGACTAGGAGCTGGACTCTGATTGTTGCTGTGTAACCAAACTGGGCCTGTGCATCAGATCAGAGAAGAATGATTCTGAAAGATTTCCTGGTCCAGAACAGAATTCATGGCTCCCTCACTCATGTTACCCAAGCCCTAATGCAAAAATGTACCACACTACCATGGCCATGCTTGACCGTTGGTGTGATGTACTTACTGTGAAAGGCTTTGTCAGCTGATAAAGTCACTTAAATTCCTATTTTCTAAAAATCCCACTTTTTGACCCATCTGTTCCTGTTATTTCAAAAGGCTTTCAGGTATTTCAGATGTTTTTGGTTAATTGTGAGACATGGTTTGAGATGACTTTGTCTTGTTAAGCAGTGGTTTTTGTTCTCCACTTCCTCCATGGATACAATGGCAGTATCTTTGTACTGGTCAAAATAGCTGACCTTGTCTGAGGAGAGGGAGGACAGCAATTACTTACATTTCTAACTGGGTTCTTTTGTGACTTCCTAGATGAGTCCTTGCACTCTGGAGGAATTTTGTTCCTCCAGTAAATAATTCTCACTTTGGTTGGCTGGGGACGTAGAGCTTTATAAATTGATTTGTAATCTATTCCAGACTAATATATTTCAAAAACATTCTTTCTCATTTCTTTTGGAATTTCATTTGAATGTGGCACAGTGTGGTCTTTGTTGTGGTTGCTGGAACAATATTTTTTTTTATTTAGATTTAAATATGTTGGTAGTAATTAATCGTGTCTATATTTGATTCACTTGTTGACTGAGTAACAGAGGGCAATAACATTTTCATAGTCACAGTGCTTTGAAAAATTATGTACGTCCTTTTTCAGTCCCTATTATTAAATTGTGATCTTTTTATTAAAAAAGAAATAGTTAATACAATCACCACCCTTCATAAACACGATACATATTATTCAAATTATACTGTGGTTTATTGAAGTACAAAAATCAACACTTTAATCACCCATAACCACACCTTGAACACAAGATGTTCCTAAAGACCTGATAAAGAATGTTATTAGAAAAGGGTTCCTAATCAGCCTCCGAAACTCTGGTTCTCCCATCATCCCCAAATGGAGAAAACATGGATCAGTGTTAATTCTGGGCGGGTGAGTCTTTCAAAATTACTCCAATAATGGTTAAGAAACTAATCTAAACTAAAAATAAACAAAACAGTGAACATCTAAGGTTTCTCTCAGCTCAGGGAATGTCAGTGTTTGTGATTCCACAATTAAAAAGACATTGGGCAAAACTGGTGTCCATGGAAGAGCTGTAACACAAAAGCCTCTGCTAGTCATGAGGAACATAAAGGTTTATTGAACATTTGCCCAAAAGACCTTGATTACCTACACTTTTTAGGATATTATTCTATAGACTAATGTTGGCTGCTTATCATTGTATAAAGCCAATACAGCTTTCCACAAAAGAACACCAAACCCAGTCAAACATGGTGGTGGTAGTATAGTGTGGGGAAGTTGTGCTGCTTCAGGACCTGGGCAGCTTGCCAGAATAGAGGTGATCTGTGATCTGAAGCTTAACAGTAGCCAGACAACAATTAAAGGCCTCCATGTTGAGTTAAGACATTAAAGGAAAAAATGTCCACTGTGACGGACATTTTTAGAGAGAAGAATGGGCTAAAACATTCTACACAGCTATACCAAAATCTCATTTCCTGTTACCAGAAGCCCTTGATTGTTGCTACTACAGGTGTTTAGTATGGCTGATACAGGAGAGTTTTAAATCCTGCAATTTGATCTCAAGATGAACTGAAAGCTTTGATTTGTGTTTCGTGTTTCGTGTTTCATGTTTCGTGTGTAGCCAAAAATGTCCTTCAGGAATCCTGGAGCAACACTGCATTAAAAATACAAGAATGTGTGGCTCTTTGGACGCAAAATATGAAGAAATGAGGAGTGAATTTTGCACAGTACCATAAATAAGCCTTCTGAACCTTTCAGGAGACTTTGCTGTGACTCAGCAGGTTCAGAAAATTGAATGCGGAGGACAGAGTCATTTCAGTGGCATTATGAAGAGCTTACCAGCTCAGGCAGTAGACAAATAAAATGCTTTTGTGTGGATTTGGGCAATCATAGCATCTGTATGCTCAGTAAGCCTGTGTTGTTCTCCCCATTTTTAAGGAATATCCTTTTGTGAAGAAAACAACAGGTTAAAAAAACAATAAAGGAACAAATTATCAAGTAACAGTTGTGTTAATATATTTTAAGCATAAAAAATGCTTTTTGAACAATCACAATACAGGGTAGCCACTCAGGACAGTGCTGCATGTAACTTAAACACACTCCCATCTGCCATATATGGCAATTAACCTGCAAAAAGATCATTTTGAATCACTGTTCGTGTTACAAAACACAATTCATGTATACATGTTCACCTGTCCAGCCTAAAGGCCCTTCAAGATAAAGTTATAAGGAGTGTTTCAGTTGGTCCTACTTTTTGAATGAATATTTAAATAAATACATTTCTTAAGTTTCACTTGAAATTACATGTAGATTTGAGTTACATTCTGTAGTGACAGGTCTGAATCAGGTCTTTTGACTTTTTTCCTTTGCATTGTACTGTATAAATAAAATAATCTATAATGTGTCGTTACACATGGTACAAATTTTTTGTTAAAAATCTACACTTTCAAAAGAATTGAGCGTCCTTCATTCCTTTCATTGTGACTTTGTTTTACAAAAGCATGTAAAATCCTTGCAGTTATGTTCATGAGGGAAGGCCAAACACTGCGTGATGAGTCCCCAAAAAATTCACGCAGCAATATCGTTTTTCTCCAGCAAGATTTTGAACAGACTGCATCACCAACACATCTCTTCACCTCAGAGAAAAATCTTCATGTTCAATTGATGTATATTTAATTAAATATCTTTTTGTACATATATCACAGAAAAGCTTCTCTTTTAAAGAATCTAAAGCCATTTTCACATAAAATTGCCAAACTGTGTGCAGGGAATCTGATCTCACTTGCTAGACATAGTTTGTATGGTTAGAGTGAGTGGTGGCACCTGGGTCAAGCATGCAGGAGCAGTAAGCATGACACGTTCAATGTTAACTGTTGAACTTCACACCAGTCATATGATAATGTTTTCTTTAAGTAGGCTTTAACACGCCTACTCAATCACTGTGGATTCTCCAGTAGATGAGCATCTCTATTCACACGTGGAACTGATTGAACACTACATGAATTTTGTAAGAGGGGCCTTGGTAAAGTCTGTTTACACCTCTGGGCAACATGTAGAAAAGTCCAGCTTGTCTGAAAGGGACTTGACAAGAATATTACTCGTGTTCCGTCCCATGTTTTTGTGGCCCTCGTGTTGAATGTGTGTCTATGGTAATGTTTGCCACGTGGTTCTTGCTCCACTTTTGCTCAGACATCATACCCAGCTGTGTCTCATTGTCTTCTCCCTCTGTTCTTATGATGATAGAGTATATTTCTGTTTCTTTAAATAAAGTTGTCTGTGCAAACATCCAAGTCCAATGCCTCTCGTCCTTACAATCCAAGTGAGTCTGTTGCCTTTGTACTACTAGACAGCATTGAGACTAATGATGTCTCTTAGATCTTACTAGGTAGTTTCTCCAAATCATTTGTTTTATTTGTGCTAAATTATCATTTCTAAAACTTCTACATTCTACAGTGAAACTTTATGATCCATTTCTTACCATATTACAGATTACTTACCAGATTACAAAAGGTCTATTGGGGCAGCGGTGGCCTAGTGGTTAGGGAGTTGCCCCTGCATCGGAAGATTGTGGGTTCGATTTCCTCACCAGTAGGTTGCCCTGAGGTACCCTTGAGCAAGGTACCATCCCCGTCACTGGTCCCTAGGCGCTTTCAATAGCTGCCCCCTGCTGCACGGTGTTTGCATGGGTTAAATGCAGAGGTCCAGTTTCACAGTGTGGTGTGCTTTGACCTTGCAATGACAAGGGGTTTCACTTTCACTTTCTTTCTTGTATTTGACTCATTGTATAATTCATATTTGACTTCTGTTCTAAAAAAATCTTCCATAGATACTGCAGATAAAGATTAGGTTTGAGTATTATTTTGCTTTTGGCTGCAGATTGAAAATCACTACTTCTACATTGGCTAACAGTGTTTATCTTTGCATGTCACCCTTTTTATACATTAAGCATTGACTGTGTTCATTATGTGTACAAAAAGAAATAGCTGTGTCATTGTGAGAGAGAAGGAGTGAGATGCATGAGCTATGGTGCATATTTGGTTTCTTAATCTTGCTGAATCTGATTTCACAAAGTGGACATAGAAACAGAGGTGTTATGGTCATTGTATATATATTTTATACAGATATTCTGTTTTTTGCAGCATATTCTGTACCAGCTAATGGGACAGAACATGACAGACCTGCTGTGTCTAATGGGCAAAAAGGTTTTCATTCACATCTATTTCTTTCTTGGATGTCATAAATTTGTTGAGTAACTGCTGTACATCGGTAAAAACGGCCTTGACCCGGTGAGAGCAGGCTGGCAGCAAACACACTTTAGCTTTCACAGAAACTTGAGAAGTTAAGAGGTTGTAGTGTAGTATTCTCAAAAGGTATTCTGGATATAATGTAATGTCTTGGATCTTCTATTTCTTCTTCTTTCGGCTGCTCCAGTTTAAGGGTCGCCACAGCAGATAATTCGTTTCCATTTCTGCCTGTCCTCTGCATCTTCCTCCTTCAAACCAACCACCTGCATGTCCTCTCTCACCACATCCATAAACCTCCTCTTTGGTCTTCCTCTTTTCCTCTTTCCTGGCAGCTCCATCTTCAACATCCTCCTCCTAATCCTCATCTCTCCTCTGGACATGTCCAAACCAACACAATCTTACTTCTCTAACTTTGTCTCCAAAATGTCTAACTTGATTTGTCCCTCTAATATTCTCTAATATATTTCTAATCCTGTCCATCCTCGTCACACCCAACAAAAACCTCAGCATCTTTAACTCTGACACCTCCAGCTCCGCCTCCTGTCTTTTCGTCAGTGCCAACGTCTCCAACCCATACAACATAGCTGGTCTCACTACTGTCCTGTAAACCTGCACTTTTACTCTAGTTGGTACCTGTCTGTCACAAATTACTTCAGCCACTCTTCTCCACCCATTCCAACCTGCCTGCACTCCTTTCTTCACCTCTCTCCCACACTCACTATTACTCTCTGCTACTAGAGTATATCTCCATCTCTCCAGGTTCTCTTGAAGCTGCTCCCTACTCTCACTACAGATTACAATATCATCAGCAAAATGTAACATTTTGGATATAATTTGTTAAATATTTGTCAAAACAGGATTGAATTTGGTACTGATTTGTCTTTGAATACCCCACATGTACATATCTGCCAATCATCTATAAAAACACATTTTAGGCCAAAATTTTCACACAATGGCTTGTGCATCAGGCAGCATAACTATATTATGTAACACTCTGTGAGGAAGCTTTTAGAGGCATTAAGCTCTTTAGACATCTGGGTCCTATCACCACCACTTTAGATTCTGTGTTTTGTGGGCTAATGTTAGATTGATTATGTTACCATTTTTATTTAATCTAAGGTTCTGACATTTTAGATAAAGAACATTAGAATGAAATTCTGCATTAGCTGCATTTCTGTATGTATGGGGGCACCGGTGTCCTAGTGGTTAGGGAGTTGACCTCAGGATCAGAAGATCATGGGTTCTAATCCCAGACCAGTAGGTTGCCCTGAGGTACCCTTGACAGCCCGACTCACTGCTCCCTGGGCACTTTCAATAGCTGCCCCCTGCTGCACGTGCATGGGTAAAATGCAGAGGTGTGTATTTTGTGGTGTTTCACAATGACAAGAGTAGTCACTTTCTTTTTTTCTTTCACATTATTGCAGTCTAAAAGTAGATTTCTCTGGAGCAGAGCATTTCACGTTAAAACAATTTCTATGAGTTTGTCTGCCTCTTAACCATGCAGAAATTTGCCTTTAATTTATTGCAGACTGCTCGAAAGAATTCTCTGTGCAATGTACAGAAGCCTATTGAGATGTTTGTTAGCATGCACTGGTGAATTTTAGCATCAGTAGGCCTCGCCTTTGCGGCTTATTTTTCATATGCACTCATCTGTTCAGGCAACACTTCAGCGTTTCAGGTATTAAAGATTCGTTTCTTTCGAGGCAACGAAAATGACATGTGCGGTAAAGCTTGAGTGACGGGGAAAGTAGAGTTAGGTGGGAGGTTTCAGTGTTATCTACAAGCCCGCAATACAAAGGGAATGATTTTCAGGGCTAATTGGATCATGAAGTGTCAGGTAAGAAATTTGCTGGTGGAATAGAGACATGAATAATGCATCTGACAGCTTTTTATACAGGACACACACAGGCACACACACACAGGCACACACACACACACACACACACACACACACACACACACACACACACACACACACACACACACACACACACACACACACACACACACATTAAAACAGACTGAAAGAGAGTGAATTTAAGAGTGCAGTAGGCACTTAAACTGTTTTTTCCTCCCATGATTATAACTGCATAGGTCAGAAATTAGTATAGGCAGTGACATCTCAAAGGTTGCATTAATCCCTTATATCCAAACACGCTCACATTTATATATGCAAAGCTGATTGGCACCTGAGCAAAATAAGTTTAAAAAGCTTTTGTGCGGTAAACATTTATTTACTCAGATAACCACTCATTTTAATGAACAAAAATGTACAAAAATACAAATATATATGATTTTGCAATGGTAACGAACAGGTCCACAGACAAGGTTGGACAGGAGTCCCAGTGGACAATGATGTTTGCAGATGATATTGTGATCTGTAGCGAGAGTAAGGAGCAGCTTGAAGAGAACCTGGAGAGATGGAAATACGCTCTAAAGAGGAGCAGAATGAGAGTGAGCAGGCCATGTGGAGGAATTGAAATGCTTGGGATCAACAGTTCAGAGTAGCGGCGCGTGCAGAAGAGAGGTGAAGAAGAGAGTGAAGGCAGGTTGGAGTGGGTGGAGAAGAGTGGCAGGAGTGATCTGTGACAGACATTTTGGAGACAAAGTTAGAGAAGCAAGGTTGCGTTGGTTTGAACATGTACAGGGAAGAGACGAGAATCATGTTGGAGGAATTATGTTGAGGATAGAGCTTGCTTCATCCAGTTAAATCAGGTGCTGCTGGAGGAAGCACACAGTTTACTGTGTTATCGCTCATCAAAATTTGGAAGCTGACTTATGTTCTTAACACCAGTTCTTAAGATATCAACTACTTTAAAAAATACATTCTTTTCCCTTTCTGCTGAATTTATCTCTATATTTGGATTTATTCTGATATATATATATGTAAACTTGCCTAATTCAACAGTTTTAAAGAATTTGCATTGCACTATACTTTGTATGTATATTCTCTTGGTTTCACTTTAGGCGAATATACATAAACCAAAGCAGCGGGGCAGCGGTGGCCCAGTGGTCAGAAGGTCATGGGCTCGAATCAGACCAGTAAGTTGCCCTGAGGTACCTTTAAGGCAAGGTACCATCCCCATCACTGCTCCCCGAGTGTTTTGATTAGCTGCCCCCTGTGTGTGTATGGGTTAAATGTAGAAGAGTTATGTAGAGGGCTCACTGTGTGCTTTGCTGTGTTTCACAATGACTTTCAATTAAAGTGACTCAGTGTTCAGTTGCGTTTGACTAATTTGTTCTGTACATCCCTCATCCCTCAGTCAAACTGAGATCTGGGGAATTAGGAGAATTACGACTTTGTCCTGTTTCTCAAAGCATTTCTGAGCAGCTCCAGGGGTTTAACAGGGGCAAGAGGAAACAGCATTATTGCAATGAAGAGGTGTAGTTGGCCTGCAACAATGTTTAGGTAGGTGGCACTTGTCAAAGTAACATCCACATAAATACCATAACTCAAGGTTTCACAGCAGATCCCTTCAGTGCCCAGAGCAACACTCAGCCTCCACTGGCTTGCCTTCTTCCCACATACACCAGGCCCTCCACATGATAAAACCTCATTCATCTACGTTCATACAAATCTCTCACTACCCATTCTCCTATACTATCCGTGGAGATGGTAGTCACCATCACGTTTTCATAAACTATAAGCAAGGAAAAAAGGTTTTTCTTGGTTCATTTTCTGCCTGTTGTCATTTAACCACTGAGACAGGCTCCAGCACCCTCTGCGACCCAGTACTGAACAAGACGCTCAGATGATGGATGGATGGATGGATGGATGGATGGATGGATGGAGGGAAGGACGGATACATGAGGCAATGATGGGAAACATGTGAAAATGAATCTTTGTTGTGATCAGTGTGACTTAGATGCAGCATAGAGACACTGGATATAAAAAAGGGTTCCTTTAATCTGGAAATCTTTTATATTCATCCAGTCGTGCTGCGTCCACTCTCATGGAGAAGGGTTGCCTGCTGCAGCATGAAGAGTGGGACACTGTATATATTTATCTGCTTTTAAATCTTTCATATTGTTCAGGATTTCTTTGCTTTGGAGCTACAGCTGTGCCCTTTGACTTGTGTGTTTGATTACAGTGTCCATCAAACATCATAACTAAAAGGGAATAAAGACAGAGAGAGAGAAAAAACAGCCATTGTTGGAGTAACCAGGGAAACGTTATCTCAGCCAACAAGCAGAAAGGTTCATTTGTCCACTGGATTTTATTAAATGATGAAAAAAGCAGGGAGGGATCTATTGAATCTTGAATCTATTCAAGGGGAAATGTCTGACATTTATTCCCCGCTCTTTATTGGGCAGCAGCTTGGACACAAAAAAAAAAGTTTTCCCAAAATAGTAGAGATAACTTCATGCTCTATAGCGCTAGTGTAATCACTTCCACTCGTGCTTTTTATAAAATGAATAGTAATTAAAGGAATACAGTTTCTCTTCAGCAACTAGTTTCAAGTCGACAGGTTTTCTATTTGTCTATAATGATTCTATACATTGCACTGAAAGCACACTTCTGCAATTTTTCAATAGCTATAGTTAAAGTGAAAGTGACTATTAATGTCATTGTGAAACACAGCACAGCCTACAGTGAAGGGTGTTGAAATTCTGTATTTTATCCACACAAACCGTAAGGCAGCAGGCAGATATTGAAATCACCTGGGGAGCAGCAATGGGGACAGTACCTTGCTCAAGGGTACCTTAGGGCAACATACTGGTTTGGGATTTGAACCCATAATCTTCCCATAATCTTGGGCCCTAATCCCTAACCACTAGGCCACTGCGCTGCAGTTGTAGCGATAGTTAACAAAGATTATAATTTAACATGTTTTACTGTACTTAGAGCTCATGCAAGGCCTCCCAAGCAGGACTGATATAAAAGATTACACTTTAGGGTGGAGAACCTGGGCTTGGAGCCTTTGGCATGAGCTAGCAGACCAGACCCCCATTTTAATATGCAGGCTTGAGACTGCAGTGGTGTGAATCATTGCTAAAACCAAATTCACCAAATACTGAGCATCCAAGGAATTTCTCTTGGTGTCAACACAGAACGAAACTCATAAGAAATAAGAAATGTTAAAAGACACACTGTAACGTGGACTATACAGTAAGCAGGCTTACAAATAGACATTGGCTGTATAAAGAGACTTTCTTTTGTAACGGTGGCGGGGTGCGGGTTGGACATCAATGCAGAGCCAGGAGTCAGGAACAAGAATTTATTATTCCTAGTTACTAAACCAAGATACAATGAACTATTGTAGTGACAAAACAAGAAACCAGGAACTACAATAGCGACCAAAATGAGATACCAGGAATTACCAAAACCACCATTAACGTGAGGCTTAGCCTCCGTGAATGAACCGCGCTCTGTTCTGACTCACTGGGGCTTAAATGGTCAGTCCCATTGAAGCACACCTGTGCTTTCATGAGCTCAGGTGTGCTTAGTCAGAACAGAGCACCCTCTACCGTGCTCAAAAGGAAACCCACCCGTGACAGACTGTGACATCTTTAGACTTTACAATACAATAGACTTTAAAATACAATGGATTACACAATGGACAATCTTCTAGACTATAAAATAAAAGAAAACAGATTAAAGGCTGTAAGTAGACTGTACAATAGACAAAGAATCTTGAAAAAGTTCCCATCAAAACCCATCTTTGTTTCTACGTGTTCATTGTGGTTCTTCCACATGGATAAAATAATAAAATAGAAATTCATCCACTGTAATAAATAAATGATTTGAAACGGTTTGAGGAAACTTTTGTATCGATGAGCCAAAGTGCAATTTTCTTGGTGGACTGAGTCCCAAAACTGACAAACCGGCACACAAATAAAGAATATATGTAGGCTTCAAGTCATATTTTTCATATTTTATTTTAGAACTTTTTTTTCTTGAATTGCTTCTAAAATAAAGAATTTAACAAGTCATACATTTTATGTGTGCAGTAATATTTGGTGTTGGTTGTGTTGTGTGTGGGAGGAAGACACATCAAGCATAGAACGTCCTTGCATAGAACTTCCTTGATTGAAGGATCTTCCTGAAATGGTTCTCTAAAGAGCCATCAATTTAAGAATTCTGTAGGGAACCGAACATGGTTCTTCTGACATTCTAAAGTGCTGTTTTTAGCATCATTATTTTTAAGAAGGTGTGTCTGATCCTTTCTCCTTCTACCAGCTAGGCCTGGCAAGATCTTTCAGAGCATGTTCACCCGTGCTGAATAAATGGACGGTTTGCTTTTATACCACAAAGGTTTGGAAGGTGTTCTGCTTGGCAGAATTTACTCCACTCCTGGGCCGCTTTTATTCCTGACCTCGGGGCATTCAGTGACTGTCCAGTGTGCTATCTGGAGAAGTGGCTGAAATCTGGCAACCATGTCTTATTAGTAAAACCTGTAAATCACAGTATGTGCAATAAGAATAGGACCTTCAAAGATTGATGAAAAAAATCAGCAAAAGTAGACAAAGAAGGCAGCCGTCATTCTAATTGCGATATCATTAATGCATTAGCAAAGCACGATTTCCCAATAGATACCAGGCTATTAAATTTTCAATTACCACTTAAGCATTCACAGCAATAAAGCCTGATATTAACACACAGCTTGATTAACAATTTTCTGGTTTTTAGATTTTCAACTAAAACACTGTAATTGGTTTGATCAGCTTTGGACAGCTCTACGTTTCCTTTTTACTCAACAGTCATTTGATTGAATTCTTAACTACACCAGAAGACTCTGATGAGTCTATGAGGAGAACTGCTTTCAGCAGTGGCAGCATCTCCTCATGTGTTCTCAAGCCTGAAGCAAGTGTTTACTGGTGATCTTTCCATGTGGCCACTTTTATTGTGATTATGGCCTGCTCTGGACGCTCTGTGTTGTCCAAACCTGCCCTCTGCTGGACATGTATGGTTAACACTCTAGGAATGATAAAGTGTAATGTTTTTAAAAGGCCAATAGTCCAAAAAATATACAAGCAAAATCAGATATATAATATAGAATAACATATTACATATTTATGTCATTCAAATGTATTATATCATTTTATAGTATAATTTGTCACTTAAGTAACAAGTGCAATTTATAAGGAATATAATATTTTGTTAAATTATTTTATTAAATCTCTTTGAGACATCGTCATTTTCCTTAAATAGTTATTTACAATAAATAAAAAATAATACATTGATTTCATATTTTTAGCTGCATTTAAATTTAGGAAAAGTGCTTTATGAATAGTCTGTTATTGTTGTTTATAGCACTCAGTTCTTCATATTTTGCCTCTAAATATGAGTCAGACTTTCTTTCTTGTATATTTTAATATATTGTTAAGGAACAGTTCTCCAGGCTTCCTGAAGTTTTATGGCTCTCAATTTCAGTTCACCCGACGTTACTGAAGCAGTGTGGGATCATCTTGACAGAGGACAGAACAAAAGACTGCCAACGTCCAAAGAGGAGCTTTAGAACGTCCTATAGCAGCCTGGAGAGCTACCCCTGAAGACGACTTAAAGAAATGACAAGGAAGCTGGCCTATAGGAGTTCAGGCTGTGTCAAATACTGACTTTAAGTTTATCATAATTATAGAAACTTTCTTTGTGTTAAATATTATATTTACATGTATGTTTCATGTATTGCAATAAATCATTGCATCTATCGTATTATTTTCCGAAGCAAAATATAAAGACGGCAAGTCATTTTGCAAAGGGCTGAAAGTGTGTGTGTGCATATAAATGTGATAAATGTGATGATGGTGATGATAATATTGTTGCATTGACCTGCTGAAAATAAACATTAGAGCATTATTAGCAAAATATTTATCTGGTCATTTGACAAGACCTTTATTTAATGAGGTTCATGATTAAAAAAATGTCTACAAGGTTATTTCTAAAGGTCTTAAGGTGTTAATGCCCAGAGAAACACGGCGAGTTGAATGAAAAATTGGCCCAAGTGTTGAATCTGCTTTGTTCAGCCGAGGGCAGAAGATCAACCTCAGTGGAACATTTTAAAGGGCTACATTCCTCCTGCTTGGTAATATTGCTTACAATGGCAATCAACATGAAGTAATTTTCACAGTGCTTAATGGTGGCAGTCCACCTTACTTTGTGATCAGCTACATTAACACTACTGACTGAACCTCAATAGGATATGTTTGTATTGGAGATGGTGTTGGTGGGGGTATAAAGGCAAGTACATTGGAGTGCAGCTTTGCGCCATCCAAAGCATCAGCACTAAAAGACCTTGACAAACTCTGAAATGCATCCAATCGGAAGCATAATTAGATCATTTAATTGACAGCTAGATTTAGTGTGGGATGCGACCTTGTGACCTGAGAGAATTAGGCTTTGACATCCCTTCCCTTGACTGTCTGACACAGCGTGACAGACCGATTACTACCAATTTTACCCATGCGGTCACATTGGCCTTCTACTTTTCAGGTGCAGCCGTCGCATCTGTGTACAAGCTTGGCTTTCTGGAAAACAGTCAACATGGCGGAATCACTGTGAAGGAGTTTATTATTTAGTCATCAATGATGTGTGGTCATATTAGGTGTCCTTGAGTTGTTGTCATCGAACAAAGTGCTAATGTCATATTCCATTTTGAAAAAAACCTTTACCTGAGGACAAGACATGATTTAGACATTAAAGGGCTTTGATCAGCGTAAATGAACGATGATGAAAGGTCAGCAGGTAATGGAGGACAGATCAAATCAGCCTGTAACAGGCAGATTAAAATGCTATCGCATGATGAATTAATTAGCATCCAATTAAAGCTGGTTGGTGCTACCCCTTCAGAAGTCCAGACGGAATTCTGTCATCATGATCCGGGTGCTATATGATTAATGCGTTTCCGCCAAGGGCAAGGGCCAGCGCTATTCACATTATCAGCCGCAGGTTGTTCAAGCCATCACTTGATGCGAGAGATGCTAATTTGTCATCTGCAGGGATTTCGAATTCAATTTCGGGATGCATTGTGCTTGTCATACAATATGGAGCTTAATACTGTAGGAAATGTAAATGGGTTGCCATAATTTGTTGCGACATCTAAGGCAGTGTGAGTGGTCCTTTCAAGCTATTGCAAAGATACAGCAGGCCGTGGCCTAAATATGATATAAATATTTAAGTTGTTTTGTTTTGTTTTTTGTTTTTTTACTTTCTGTCTTAAAGAGATTGGTTCAGTGATTGGATTTTAGATGGTACAATTCTAATGCAAAAATATGATAATTGTAATACCCCTTTCTTTTTGCAATAAACCATTAGTTAGGCTGTAATACGTATATATCATCAGTGTCTCAAAATTTGAAAGTGTCAGTCAGTAACATAAAACTGTTGGAGATTTTCACAACAAAATGGCCAATAGAAATGGCACAAAGTGACTTTCAATTAAATGCCTTTACAATAATATATATTTTTTTTTACTTCTCTGTTCTGTTTGGCTTTCTTGGCCTCTAAAACAGTTTGAAGGTTTCTGTAAATCAGTATTGGGGGTTCGAACCCCTTCCCAATAGGTTGCCCTGAGGTACCCTTGAGCAAGGTGACGTCCCCGTCCCGCTCCTCCCTGCGATGGGCTGGCAACCTGTCCAGGGTGCGTCCCCCGTCCTCACCCTGTGTGCGCTGGGTTGGACTCCAGCACTCCCCCGCGACCCCGTTTGGGACAAGCGGCAGAAAATGGATGGATGGATGGTTTCTGTAAATCTTTAATTATTTCTTTATTTATATTGAAAATGTATTATCTTGTGCAATATTTATGCTTGTATTTAAACTACTGCAGTACTACTCCTAGTTCATTGATAGGTTTTGGTTGGAAAAAGCCTTAAATTAAAAAAAATTCCAATGGAAAAATGTTCAATTGAAAAGAGTTCTCAATAGTATTTAGGCAGATGCAGCTAAATGTCCCCTCCCACTGGTAAGGCCAAAGGCCTAATGCATCAGAAAATGGAATCAACCAATGATGATTTCCAATTTGCTTAAAAATGAATTAAAGAGAGTATAACAGTATAATTAATTCAGGAGAAAATGAAAACATTTGCAAGCTTTTTTTCATCAGCATTGCTGACCAGAAGACAGAAACATGCAATATTGACATAATAATAATACAAATCTGAACATCACAGACATAACAGTGAAACATTAGGCCATTATTTAGGAGTAAAAAGAAGCAGGAAAAGTATAGGGCCAAGGACAGAACCCTGGGGAACTCCCTAAACAACATGAGCAATATATGACTTGTATGTACTTACAAACATTTTTTTCTGTTTGTAAGATAAGACAGACACCAGTCAGGAGATAAGTCAGTAATACCTGAAAGTCTGGAAATAAGTATGTCTCAGTTAATGTGTCAAAATCTGTGTTGAGGTCTGTGGGGATGAGGATGCTAAGAAAGCTGGCAGCAGTAGAAAGCAGAAGATCATGGACAACCCAGACTTAGAACTGTGCAGGAAGAGAAAATACTGTGTAAAAAACATGAAGCTGTTCATCTACAACTCCTTTCTATCTCCAGCTTGCAAGGTAAGAAGGATCTATAATTGGAAAATTAGCATTTTAAGCATTTTGCTTAAGATTTCTATAGAAACAAACACTGATTAAAAGGGAAAAGAGAAAGGGAAGAGACTGACAAGAAGAGGAAAAATGAATTAAAATAATGATTATTGTCCAATAATGACAGGAACCTTCTCAAGACACTGGTGTAATCCTTTCTTGAGAAGACTGAAGTGTTTTTTCAGGGTAATGGCATAGAGATGTGACTAATTGTCCCTGAGACTGCATCTATATCATAGAACAAAAAAAGCACAATAAAATTTTTTTTTTCACTTTTTAAGTGAAAAATACCCCTTGAATTTCACATGCAAGTCCAAACCTTATTGTGAAGGTTTGTCTTTACATATAATTCCATTTTAAGTTTTTTCTTCTCTTGTAAAGTTGCCATTTATTTGTGTGCACATATATAAAATATTTATACAAAACCAGCCATCCGTCTATTATCTAAGCAGTAGTCATGGAGGGTTGCTGGAGCCTATCCCAGCAGCCATCGGATGAAGGTGAAGAAACGCAATGGATAGGTCGCCAATCAATCACAATACAAATCTATCTCCAAGACTGGAGCTATACAGGAGAAATTTAAAAATAATAATGAATAAAGGTGGTCTAGGATTTATTATTGCTTCCATGTGTAAGCCGTGAACAGTACATGTGGACCAAAAGGAGTTTCCTTCAAAGTGATCACAAAGTACTGATGGGTAAAGACCTTTATTGGCAGGAGAAGAACACAAGGCCACAAAAAATGGGTCAGTCTTGTGCAGCTGATTGGCTGGGGCTGAGAAAGTGAATAGCTGCATTACTGTAGTGCACAAACACAGATCAATATGAGGATTATCCACTGACCTGGGGGACGAGTGTGTGTAGAACGAGCACGAGTCTTTCACAGAGCTGAGTGTGTGTAAATGTTTTTAATTACCTTAAAGCTGCTGGAGGCTTTGTCGTTAATGGACTCACTGCCACACACATTGTCTCTCTCACTTTTTACCTTGTCTACACAGGACACACAGACACACGCATTCTCCCTCTCTCTCTCTCTCTCTCTCTCTCTCTCTCTCTCTCTCTCTCCTTCTTTCTTTCTCTCTCTCTCTCTTCCCTCTTTTCAATCTCTTGTAATACACTCACCAATGTACTGCATACAAATTATCTCTTTCCACTCTTCACCCCCAACACCATCTCTCACCTTTCTCATTCAGAGTTGGCCTGTGTCCAGCTCCTCTCTTACAGTGTCCGTCCCGCTGCTCTGAGCACAACCAGTAACCTTCAGTTATTCTCACCCTCCATAGCTCAATTCAACGTTAGTCTTGTCAGTGAAATATTGGAATCATGTCTATGTCAGAAACTTAACCCTATAATCATCTATTGGTTGGTCCGCTACAATAGCCTCGTAGCTCTAGTGCCAACTTCATGCACCAAACATATCTTGGCTGCATTCGGGGAAAGAAGAAAAGAAGGCACGTTTGATATTTGGTCAGACTATCATTTTAAGAGGAACAGGTCAGAACTGCAGGAGGTCAGTCTTTCTCTCCAGTGTGAAATGCTGAATTTTTATCACCCTTGAGCATCTCACCCAGTGTCGATTCACTCTGCTGACATGCTGCCATCAACTTCACGCCTAGACCTGTGCACCATGGGGGAACACATAAGTGACAAAGTGTGTATAGGCCTTTTATACCATGGGTCAAAGCAGAAAACCATTATATGTCAAACATTTTTTGTAGCACAGAGACGCTGAACTTGTTTTAGGCACTAAAGGAAGCAGCAACAGTAATATCAACAAAGCTTTAGGCCCTACTAAACTAATTCGTAGTTGTTATATTAAATAACTGCAACTGAAAGTAACAAATCAAAGTGATACATTAGTTAATAGACTTATAAAGAAGAAAAAGTAAACAACTGGAAAGAATAGCAGCATTTGGAGTAGTTAAATTATGTCACTATTAAAAACATTTTAATGGTCCTCATGGATGATCTATAGGATGATTATTAACAGCATTAGGCTTAGTTTAGTTGGGATTAGGATTTAAATCAAAAGTTAAGGTTAGAGCTAATAAAATCTTTATATTCAATGTAAAATTCAGTTTAACAGATAAATAGCTGTATATTGGTTTACAACAAACTGAGCATCTACAAAACATCTATAGTGAACCATCCCAATAATAACCTTTTTTTAACTTAACATCTATACTGATAGTGAGCCTCCTAGCAGGTGATCTGTTACTTTTTTAATGGTTCATTTTCCCTTTTGAGTATACAGGAGGAGAACATTTTGCTAACACTTGGGGGTTGCAGCCACATTTATTCCCCCACAAATTGTCTACAGTAAATACATGCATAGTTAATAATATATGTTGTGTATGCATGAGTGTAGAGAAAAATAGACCCAGACATGAATTTGGTCCCCGTTTTAGCTTCCGTCTGTTTAATTATGACAAAAACATGAACCTTTCCATATTTCAACATCTACTGATCGAAAATAGTGCTGGAAATTAATATCAATTATTGCTTCCCCCAGAGAGAGAGAGAGAGAGAGAGAGAGAGAGAGAGAGAGAGAGAGAGAGAGACTGTTGCTGTAATAGAGGAGATTTCCTAAAATTTTTAAATTAAGGTTACAAGTGAATGAAATTTTCAAGTGAGTGAGGAACATGTGAATTATTACACACAGTACAATAATAGATACAGTCTAGGAGGACTTCACTGCTAACATTCATTTCAATTTGCTCTAATTAAAAATGAATGGGGAACGCCTGCTGTGTGAATCCTGAATGTTTCATGCGCTGCTCCAAGAGAAAGAAAACACTCCTTATAATGGCAGCTCCACAAACCGTGTTTAAAACTGATTATTATCTGGGATTATTTATATTAGTCCAATCTCAAAACAATGTAGTTATGCTGAAAATTATAATATGACATCACTGGAGCCAGCTTTCAGGAGGCTTAATGAATTACATCCAATAATTGTCCAACATCATTATATATATATATATATATATATATATATATATATATATATAGTTATATATATATATATATATATATATATATATATATATATATATAGTGTATATATATATATATGTATGTATGTATATATATATATATATATATATATATATATATATATATATATGCACTAAAGTCTTGAGTTAGCCCACATTTCTTCATATTTCACATCCATTTGTTGCCTAGCGATTAAGGACTAGGCCTCATAATTGGAAGGTTGTGGGTATAAGTCAAGGTTGCACTCAGGTATCTTTTAGAAAGGTACTGTCCCAAACACTGCTCCCCAGGCACTGGATATGTCTGCCCACTGCTGCACTGTGTGTGTGGGTTAAATGCAGAGAACGCAGGTTGTGGTTCACTGTGTGCTGTGCTGTGTTTCACAATGACTAATGGTCACTTTCACTTTCACTTCACTCCAAAGAGCCAGACTTGTATATGTTAATGTATGACAATTTTTTCAGCTCTCATTTTCAGTCCAATCCCTTTACTTGAAGAGTTTCAGACTTTTTTGTTTGTTTGTTTGTTAAGCCACACAGTAGCCAACCTATAAATCATTCAAGCAGATCAAAGCGTCTAATTTAAGACGTGAAATAGTGAAGAAACAAGAAATCGGTCCAGATGATCACACTGGTGTTTAGTTTACTGCTGATGCTGAATCAGCTCTATACAGTGAGACAGAACTGTATATTATAGTTAACTTTATGTTAAGTGGAGCTGAGTAAATGGATTAATGAAAGGATGATAATCTAGTTTGTAAATTCAATTTATTGACAAATTAATCACTTTATAATCCTGAAATGTGCAGGGCATTAAAGCCTTTATTTCTGTGCTCCCTTCAGATTACATTACAGCATCATGCAGATTAGCCTACCTTCCAATCCGAAAGAGATATTATTAAAACATAAGCCTGGATTATTCCTGACCTGCTCGCAGTCTAAAGAGTGTAAATGACACCTCATGAGGATTAGGCCAATAAGAGGAGGTGCTACTGCAGGCCTGTAATCCGCTCAGATGAACAGGAGGAATTACACACAATAACAGGCCGCTCTTATTCCGTCTCAGTGCAGACGTCACTCTCAATCTGCCCCGCGTGCGCACGCGGGATTATTTTATGATCGAGAAACCAAGGAAACATTCTGACAGCGCGCAGGTGACGAGTGTGTGTGTGCGCGTGCGTGCGTGCGTGCGTGCGTGAGCGCGCGCCACACCCGTGAGCGCCAGAGCTCGCGAAGACAGTCTCTGTCCGCGCGCTCCGTCTGTCTGGAGGGAGACGCCGCTCCGCGCGCGCAGCTCTTCACCTCGCGCCGCGGGACTGACAGGTTAACCTTTGGCGCAGGGGATTCTGGGAAGTGCGCCAAGTTTTGCTCACGGTCCTCCGGATTTTTCTTTTCATCCCAAACAGCGACTGGTAAAAAATAAATAAATAAATAAAAAATAAGATAAAACACATGAACAGCAGTTAGAAATGTAAAAAACAACAACAATAATAATAACAAATATAATTCATTAGTAAATAATAAACGCATATTAGTACTAGTAGAAGTATTAATAATATTTACAATAATAATATGAAAATAGTATTATTTTAAATTAAGCACAATCTTAGCATTTTAATTCTTAATTCCCCCAAAATGAACTGTTAGAAAAAAGAGGAATTATAAACATTATTTATTTATTTATTTTCTCCTACCGTATGCTGAGCACTACAGAACAGAAAGGACTGCAGGGGACTTCTTGCCGATAAATACTAAATTAGATTGCCTGGAAAAAAATCGCAAAATAATTCTAGAAATATCCCCTAAATGAAAAAATAAAGCAACCGTCGCCACACTTTCTGCCGAATGCAATAAATATGTATATCATTTGTAACAGAGAGGATCTGATTTAAAATGGTCAGATATCATTTTTATACTTATGCCTAAATAATGAAAATGTTTTCTGGGAAACTTACTGTCTTACTATTCAAGTCCCTCCTTTTATTATTCACCATTTCTTTGGCTTTGAGGTGAGGACAGTGGATCTGGCCAGACAACACTGAGGAACAGACGGATGTAAACAGAAGTAAATCCAGAGTTAAAGATTTCATTTTACAGCATTATTACACTTATACTTTCCATTCTTCGTGAAGTTTCCATGTAAAGGGAAGGTTGTAAATAAAAAAATCTATTAATAATAAGAAGTAAAACGATACAGATGGAGAATTAAAGGTTTTAGTTCCGATCTCATGGGTTTTTTCTGTCTTTTCTCATTTTTTCATCCTTAATCTGAACCTCTTATTCTAACCAGGAGTCTATCCCAGCTGCTATCCCACAATAAACCTCTTGTTCTCGACTGGGAATCGAACCCAGGACCTGCACTGTTGTCAACTGCGCCCAATACACATTCAGTCTGAGAAGAATAAATGTTTTTATTTTAATATAATAATCGTTTCCAAATGAATTGGTAGGACTGTGAGAGTGCAGCACGTACCTGTGTCATCTGTGCTCAGGCTGAGCTGCAGAGATCAGGAGGCTGAGCTGCTCTCCACCTCAGGGGTCGGTTAATTATGGCTCCACTCGAGGTGTTGATGAGACCCCTCTTCGTCCACTCTTTGTTGTTTACTTGTTTACTTGTTTACGCTGCGTGGCAGGGCTCTGAACTTTCAGACAGGTCTCAAACATCCAACTGAGACCAACAACTATTCACAGTGGGTGCAGGCCTGGGCTGCACGCTGCAGCTGAGCTGAAAATAAACTGCAGCTGGTTGTGAATCTCAAAAGTCATTCTGGATGAGAAGGAAAGATAATACAGAATAAATTTAATATCTACTGCACTTTTGCTGCACCTTCATCTTCCATCTAAAGAGCTGGTTTAAGCATAGCCCTGGACAGCACAGGATTTTTAAATGGAGTTAATTTACTGAAATAAAAAAAATATATATATAACTACATCCTTCAAAATAGAGGGTTCTTCATTTTACTAAAGAAAAAAAAAACAATTTCCAGTAGCTCTTGATAGAATCATGGGATCTCCACAAACCTTCTGAACTCAAAACCTGCTGCATGTCGCTCTTCAATAATTAAAAATGATTCAGAACATATAAAATGCTTCCACTGCTACTACAAGCCACCTATTTAATAAGAATACGTACATTTAAAGGGAGGTTCTTTCACCCTCACCAATGTCAATTTTGTCCCATCACAATTCCACTGAAATGATGTTGTAATTCCAAACCATGGGGTCTGTCTGTGGACAATATCTCATAACTACATATATCTCATAATTCAAAGCAGTCACTATATGATTTATTATAGTTACCAAATCACACATGTTATTTTAAATTGTAGACAACCTCACTATGTACCATGTAAGACCAACTTTCTATATTTGGTCAACAGTTTATACACATTTTATGTGTTGCTTCTAAAAGTTTACTGTTTATTGGCAATTGCACAAATAGAAATTGTTTATAAAACCTGAAAATTGTAATTTGGATTATTAAAGATGTTTTACTGAACTACAGGTTCACGTTGAAAATCATAAACATGAAATTGTCAAAAGTCATTAGATTTAAATTGCGCAAATGTATGAAAGGGCCATTTTCAAATTTAGGTGGATGTTTGGACTCAGTCAGCCAATGTCCTGAGCAACATTCAGTTCTACTCTTAAACAAATGATTGTGAGTAGACTGCCTTTTGAAAATTCCTGTGTAATCTCAAATTAATCTTAATCTGGACTATGATGATAGGCACTGTTTCTCAGAAGTGCAGCAGCATTATTCTGTCAATGAACAGCTAAATGAAGATCCTGTTATGGCACAACCTTTAATCCTTCAGCCGCCACCATTGTTGAGCGGAGTCACTGAGGGAACAATAGGAGTTAGGGAGGGGATACAGTGAGGGTCTTCCTCACTCTCTTCTTTCTCTCTCTCCCTCTCTCGCTCCCTGTGAAATGGAGACACGGCCTCCCCACCCACACTGTAAAACAGTGGTCCACAAGTAACATGCATGTAATGTGTGTGTGTGTGGGTGTATATATATATATATATATGGTGGTCACAAGAATTCCTCCGTTCTTTTAAAAAGGTCCCTTCATGGGCCCATCTTCTGTGGGCCCACTATTCTAAAATAAAAGGCCTCTTTATAAGCAGTGTCCTTGAAAGCTTTGAGGCTAAAGTTTTAACATTAGCTACTTAACAATGAATAAGTTAGCTTAATTAACTACAGAAGCAACTAACATCTTGTCCAATCACAATAGATTAATTTTATTTCAAGCAGTTTTTCACACTGATGATGAAGGCATTGAATGCTTTGTTATATGTTAAATGAAACAAAGAAATTACAAACTATTAAGTACCCGTTAATTGTACTTTGTTAAAGCTTTAAGCACATGATGATAAAGTTGATATTAACTGTTTTGGAGATTATGTGGAACACAGCACCTGGATAGTCACGTTTTTTCAGACTCTTGAGTTGATTAATTCCTGAGCAACTCTTAAATGCAAATGCTGCTAGCAATACGTTCCCTTCTCCTCTTTACACCTCATTATTTGTCACAAAAGGGAAAAAAAATATATTTTTTGCATTGTTAATGTCAATAAATGTATGAATTGTGTATATTTTTGGATGATCTAAATCACCTTGAAAGAAAGAAAGTTGGAGCCCTCTAGTGGACCCAAGATTCATGTTTTCATGTTAGATATAAATATATATATTTATATTTTAATAGATTTTGTAGATTCTTATCTAAATCACTGATAAGTTCTGAAGCACTAAACTAGATTGAATAAAATGCTGTGTAGGCAAAACATTTCTCAGAAACATCTTCAGATTATTCAGATTATTATCTATCAAAGCATATCTGCCATGTATGGTCAACATATTCAAAACAAGGGGACTTTTATATAAACAAATTGCAGAAATAACAGAATTTTATGAAAATTAAAGGAATATAGACATTTTTTTTATTTTCATGTTTGCATTCTTATGTCAAAGATGTTTTAAAAAAACTTGGCATTGACAAAGCTTTTAACACAACCTAATGCTCAAGCTATTTATGGCTGGTCGAATCACACCACTGGATATTGCTTGGGAATGAAAATATTTGCTTACCACTCTTCCAAAAACCAAACAAATCCGAAAGGAAAAACTCTCAAACAGCCGTTGCTTTTTTGATTTTCATTAGAGATAAAAAAAAAAAACCTCATCCAAAAATGAAAAACCTCCACAAACATCCCTGCGAAGCACTGCAGTCGGGCCTTTAAGTTCAACTGGTTTGGAAAATTAAATTAAAGGCTCGCTCCCCAAAGAAATTGAGAGCATATCATTAGGACAATTATTACTTTAATAACATCACGTTAATTGAAAACCAAAGTATGACCTGGTGGAGCGCATGTTCTCCTGCACCATCTCTCATAAAAATGGCCTTTGGGTTGATTTACAGTAGTACTTACATTGGGACCTAATCAGTAGATTAATATGGAAAAAAGCAGGGCAACTTTTTTAATTAGGGCAGTCATTCCTGAGAACAACATACTTTGGGGCTGACAAGTGCTGATATAATGGTCTGGGTGGAAGGTATTAGTAATAGTTAACCTACATAAAGAAATCTCGAAGTTAGGGCCAAGGTCTGGACACAGGCTTTAAACAGATCAACCCAAGATGGCAAAGAGGACACTTGGAGGAGAGCAAAACAATCAAATTTGACTAAACATGAAGTCCAAATTCTGTTCGGTTACAGATAATAGCTAATAGATAATAGTTCTTCTGATTGGTCCGAAGTACACTGTGTGCACAATAATTAGGAAAGTGAGTATTTCGAGGATTCATTTTAATATGGAAGAATAATGGAACATTATTATACAACTAAATGAAAAATTAACATTTTTTTCTCAGATGAGGAAGGCCTCATCTTTAAGGCCTTTACTGGCAAGCCATTCAGTGGAGAACTTCTATAAATGTGATGGAGCATTCTTCTGCAGAAAAATCATGGTCTTGTTGAAAGATGCAGACTTTTTCCTGTAGCACTGCTGTCTTCTAAGAACAGCACCAAGTTTGGGAGTTGATTTTGAGTTTATTATCAATCCAAAAAAGTCCAACTAGCTCATCTTTAATAATACCAGCCCATACCAGTACCCCATCTCCACCTTGCTGGTGTCTGAGTGGAAGTAGAGCTCTGTGTCTGTTACTGATCCAGCCACAGTCCCATTCATCTGATCCATCAAGAGTCACTGGATTTTTCTTGTACAATGGTGGTCAGGTTTCAGCCTTCCTTACCTTGGCCATGTCTCTGAGCACCTTGTACTTCTGGACGGTCCAGTTAGGTTCAGTTCTGGAATATGATGCACTGGAGGATCATGGGTTCCTGGTAGCTTCATGTTTGATTCTTCTCAGATCTTTGACAGTTAATTTGTGTCTCTTTTCGTCAACATGTTTCTTGAGATCATGTTGACTATTTGCAACAAACCGTTTGATGGTTCTGTGATTACGCCCTAATAACTTAGCAATTTCAAGAGTGCAGCATTCCTCTGAAAGACGTTTTACAGTTTTTTTAGTTTCAGAGTCTTTTTTGCCCATTTTGCCTGAGGAAGAAAAGAAGCAAACTAATAATTATGCATACCTTGATACAGGGTGTTGATTTCCTTAGGCCACACCCTCATTATACAAATACACATCACCTGATGTGCTGAAATCCAATTAGCATTCAAGTTTATACAGCTTGGAATTGGAATATATGCATAAGATATGTTCAGAATACTCACTTGCCTAATAATTGTGGACACAGTGTAATGAAATTTTTTAGATATGCCTTAAACATCCAATAGTATGCATTTCTTTTTTATTATTATTTGGTTTTAAAACCTTTTTAGCATTTGTGCTTAAAGAACAGAAGGAACTTTTTTGCATTATCTTAACTGGCCTATGGAAATAGCTAAAAAGACAAAATTTGAACACTTAATATTTGATCACTTTACCCTGTAAATACTTTGGATAATCAGGGAACACTGGCATGATGATGATGAGCAGATCATTAGAAGCAGCCTGATGTAAGAGATGCCTACATTTCTGGTATTGTAAGAGTGAAATATTGGGTAGTGTTTGGTCCATTAGCTAAATCTCCTTCTGAAAGGCTGCTTAAGGAGCTTAAGGATCTCCCTCCTGATGAGAGAGGGCAGTGGAAAGTGGTGGGTTCAGCTCCGCTGAGCCCTTATTGAGTCGGGTAGGTAGGTACCCTCTCCTCCCTCCATGAGATTGTCTCACTGCTGGATAAAAAGAGGAGGGAGCATTCATGGTTGCGCACTGCTGAATCCTCTGCTCCCTGTACCAGTCAGATGGGTAACAAACCCAATATTGCATATGGCTGAGGGGTTTGTTCTAATATGAGAACGCTCAGTTCCAGTTGAATCAGTGTTAAGATGAAATCTGATGTAACTTTTTAATAGAAATTCTTTAAAGAATTGTGTTAGACTAGGGGGAACTCTAATAAAATGATAATGTAAGGAGACTGAATGCTGCATATCATTATTTTAACATCTTAAGAGTAGAAAGCAGGTCCTAAGCTGAGAAGGAAATGGTGACTATGACTAAGAAGTCCCATTTAGTCGTTTTCATCCCAGTGAGGCATGAACAATAGCAAACTTTCCTAGTGTTTCAGATGGTCGATGGTGCATTACCTACAAAAGTCCTGTTCACTCCATGGTGCTCATAGAAGAAAAAATGGTACAACCTGTCCCTCCATATAGGCATATAGCTACAAATTCAGTGCAAAAACTTCCAAAATTATGGCCAAATAAAGAAAACTTTTGTTTGATTCTTGGGCAGATCATGGGACAAAAAAAAAAAAAAGACTCAATAAAAACCAAAGTAAATTAATATTGATAGATAATTGATAGATTGATAGATAAAATGACCCGCTTTGCAATATAAATATTTCTAATGAATAAACAAATCATAACTGATGAATCGACAATAATAATGAAATCATTGGACAAATAACATTAATTTAGGAAATTTATATAAATCAGATTTGTTTAAAAAAAATTAGATTAAGGGATATGAAAACAAATAAATAGAGAAAGATAGATAGATTGATACCTGATACCATGTACAGATGCATTTACCTATACAATACTGCCCAAATATACCACATTAGTATATACTTTAATATGGAAAACAAGATCAATTTCTAATAGAATTAAAATATAATAACTGCAATATTAAAATATACTTTCTTAGGAGACTGTGTTAAGGTGTCCCTAAAAACTGAATCCTATGTACTGAGTTGAGAAACTCAGTTCTCCACAGGCCTGTAGCTCAGTGTTTCAGGGTATCCACTGTATTCCAGTCTATCTGAGTTATTAATCTGCTGGTTGACAGAACTCTCCATGTTTTTGCTTTGCGTTTTTCAAGGTGACAGGCCTTTAAACCGCACCCGAGACTTCTGCTCTCTGTATTGTACGCCCGTGCGCGTCCCGAAACCTGTACAGAGACAGGAGAACTGGTGCTCAAAGAAGAGAGAGGGAGAGAGAGAGGGAGAGAGAGGGAGAGAGAGAAGCCGCCGGTGCGTTTATTCCTGCAGCTGGTAAATAATCACGCTCAGCTCACCCGAGTCACGGCGCTTAATCACGATAATTAGGCTGCAGTTACACCCACCATCTCAGAGCTCATCCTGCTGCTGCAAACTTCATCACCTTCATCACACTCTCACCATAACCGTGCTCACCATTACCGACCCCAAAGCGATGGGAATCCCACTGTTAGAAGCCAGTGATTAGTGACTTCGCTGCGCCTTTCATTTTGGAGATGCGTCCAATAAACCCGTTCAACTCCCAACACTGCTCCCGAGATTCCACATGAGAGATATTTTTTTTTAGGAATAAATATGTTTACTATTATCTCTTACTCTCATTTTGCCATCTATGTTCAGAGAACAACATGGATTGATGGTCAGTAAGGGTCAGATGATTATAACGATGCCACTGATGATGATGATGATGATGATTATTATTATTATTATTAGCACTAAGAGTACTAGTAGCAGAAGTAGTGGGGGTGATGGTGCTTATGGTGGTGCTGATGCTGATGATAGTTATTATTTACTGAGTACAGTTTTCCCAGAGCTGTTCGTCCTCTTTTGGGAACTAGAACCAACAATTCTCTCTCCAGCTGTTTGTGCTTCTCAGGAAAACAGTAAAAGCTGTGGATCTCATTTGTTTTCCTTCAGATGCTCCAAGTGTGTCGCTTTCCAGATTTAAAACGGTCCAAACTGTGCTAGAGTATTCGCAGCTGAACAGGTTGGGGTGTGTTGTGAGGGAGGGGCTCACTGATGTGGAGCTGCTGTTGTTTTAGGGGATTATTTTACACCTGATTTTACTCTCACGCTTAATGTCCAATTTAAATGCAGGGGCTTCAAGTGACACTGAGCGGCACTTTCAGCAGTAAAGATAACGAGCTTTCGCCAGATCCAAGGACACATGAGGGGTGTCTGAATAAAGATCAGTCTTTACTAAATTACTAAATAATCTGGAAATGTTAACTTCTGCCGCTGGAACTATATTTAAAAAGTAATTTGGGAGAAATGATATGTCAGAATTATAATAATAATAATTAAGTTATACGAACTGGCCATTATAAACAGGGTAATAATAATAATATACAATTATTATACATATAATTAATATATTATTATTGTTGTTGTTGTTGTTGTTGCTGTTGTTATTATAATTATTATATAGTTTTATTTTTTACGTGTCCCTTGTTAGCTTGGAGCTGATGATGATGGGCTCTTTCCCAATAACAGATGCAAAGTTTAGATTAGAACTATTACTGGTTTGGATAAAGTAGCGCATGGCCTAGAGTGTTACTTGATCCTGTTGAACAAAGGGAAGGTGTTAAGGGGGCAGGGGCTGGTGTGAGTGTGTGTGTGTGGGTGTGTGTGTGTGTGTGTGGGTGTGTGTGCGCGCGCGCGTCTTGACTTTTTTGAATGCCCTCAGTCAGCAGAGTGGCGTTTCGCTCTTTTTTATTCCAGCATTCCCGCTTTATGCTTCAGGGTTAAAGAATTAACTGTGGCTCTCGGTAGTCTAGGTTTTAAAAAGCCAAGGTCAGACCAGTGGGTGGATTTTACACTGACGATGATGATGACGAGTGATGTCATTCCACTTCAGCCAATTAAAGACTTTTGCACCTTTCCTCGTTTGTCTGAGGGAGTACAGTCAGAAAGGAACCTGTCTTCGGGAGCTCGGGACGCACTGCTGCTCTTCATCCTTCATTTCCTTCAGTTCCTGCAAGTGACCTAAAGAGCGCACAGGGGCCCCAGTCTGACAAAGATCAGCACCTCCACCTACATCACCTCCACCACCACTGCTACTACTTAACATAATAATAATAATAATAATAATAATAATAATAATAATAATAATAATAATACATGTTATAATGGAACGAGAAAACGGGACACCGATAGATAGCTAGCTAGATAGATAGATAGATAGATAGATAGATAGATAGATTGATTGATTGATTGATTGATTGATTGATACAGTTTTTTGTGGCGGTGCCCTGCTGTGTCATGAATGGAGCTCAATTTCGTTGGATTTCACTGTTTTAATAATCGAATTGAAAGTATTTCGTGTTGTTAGGGAATTCAGGCCACCAAAAAAAGTGTCTGGTGCAAATAAGGCATAGTTTCCTTTAAAATACTCAATGACTGAAACACTGTTAATTCTTTTTAATAATTTTTTTTCATCTTGTAATCTACTCAACTGAGTTGTATTCACACTAAATGGCTTCATAACGTGCCCTAATGAACTAATAGCCTTAGTTTGGCCAATTGTGGGCCTGTTCAACCACATATTCACACACGCAGATAAAGGCTGATGCACAGGTACAATTTTGCTTACCATTTTTCCAACAGTGTAAAAGTGTGTAAAAGGTAAACACAATGGTAAAATAATCATGTTGTTTCCTTTAAAACTGTAAAAGGTATACCGCAGGGAGAAGAACATATTTACACCATATCACAACTTTAACAGAACCTTTCATTGAAAATAAAGAATGAAACCGAGGATTTATGGACCACTTCTTCAAAACCAGCAATGGCGAGATTATTCTCTTTTTAAAGACAGAAGTGACCTGGTCCTTTTTCTGAGGGTATAATTAATAATCCACAGACTGCTATCCAGAGGCCAAATTATTTAAGAATATAAAAAAACAACTTACTCATACTTTTTTGTTGGTCCCCGAAGCTGAAATGTGGCCAGAGGCTTCATTTCCTAAACGGATCATGGCGTGATGTTGTCGACTCTGAATGACACAACCATGTTCTTCCCTCCCCACTGAGCATCGGCTCGTCCTTTCACTCATATTATTATCCGCATCTGGGTCACTCATTATTGTAGTCCAGAGCAGAACAAAACCGACGGGGGGGTCAGCAGACACAGCACTTCCTCTCCGCGAGCCCAGTATCGAGCCCAAATACATTAATATAGATGTCCAAAGTGCCCCGGAGTGGCTTGGCCCAGAATAAAAATGTATAGGCCACACATGAACGTGCGGCCGAAGTTCATGAAGCTGCTGTGGAGAAATGGGTGAGAGTGGAAAGAGCAGCGCGGGGCAGACAGGAGCTGGTGTAAATGATGCACATTTATATGACTTTAAACTTGAATGACTGCGAATGTAAGGAGGAAAGAAAGAAGAAAAAGACACCCCCCTCTTTTTTTGGACTGACTGGGACTTGCCTTTTTCTCTGATCACATAGCGTTTCCTCCATTGTGCTGGAGTCAGTTATGCCTGACCTCAAACTTACAATAGCAAACTTTCCCACCACAATGAGGAGAAAGACTTGCTTTCTGCCACAGTCTCGCTTTCACGTTCCCTGTTCGTCTGCACGCGCAAAAAGGACTCCCGATTCTTATCATTCTGACATTGAATAGAATTGAATTGAATTGGTCAAAGGTGGCCATTTATTGGAAGAAAAAAAAAAAACAGAAAAAAGTGAAAATTCTGCATCTGCAATCAGAAACCTTAACCTTTACGCTTATTGGACTTTCTGTTGTCTTTAGATTTGAATCAGAGACTGTTTATTTCCTAAACGTATTACTGATCTCTTTTACTCTTATCTGATGCGTAATGGCTGTTATGGGTCTTTTTTTAGAAAGTGGTTCTTTATGGCATCTCTCGAAAAAATCCTTTTTTCAAGTCTGTGCTGAAGGCTGGTAGACCCAGCTGCTAATCTAGAACTTATAAGGCCAATTAAAGTTAAAAACCAAGGAAATATGGACATTTCAGTTCTTGTAGGAGATCTAGATAAATATATTTATATACTCCAATCCACCCAGTTGAAGCCGCTCGGATCCAAATCTTAAATAGTCAGAAAACTTTCTCCTGATCCTGGAAAAAGTGAAATCTCTGCAACTGCAATAATAACCCGTAACATTTATTGGACTTCCTATTAGCCTTGAATCATAGACCGTTTATTAATTAAACTTTATACACAATTCAGTTACTCTTAATATGGTGTGTGTTATCATTAATCATTCCTTTTTATCTCCTTGTATTATTTTACACTGGAACAAACAATAGGACCGATACAGATTCTGTAAACAGAAGTTATAGTGTGTATTTCTATTTAACTTCAACCATCCCACCACTGATGCTTTTCTGATACAGTCTGGTCAGTTGGTAACATTAAGAAACTCTGAAGGTTTTGAGAGGGTCAGTCGTGTTCTAGATAATTGACCTTTTAAACGGCTCTTCTATGATGAACAATTAGTAAAACATGCACTGCGTTTTCCACCAGAACAGTGATTGATGGCTCCAAAGTGAGTCTAATGAAGTGCAGGTTAAGCTGAAAAATAAGTGGGCGACAGTGATTTGATTTAGGTGCAGATTATTGAAGTCAGTCTTAAACATGGCAAATCAATATAAAAAGCGGATGATCTTCATTAACATTCTCACTTTATGCTGTTCTGCTAGTGGTGGTCAATTTGCTCAAATTGTCTTCAAGTGCTTTAAAATAACCACGGAATGTTTAAAACCAAAGCAGAGGACTGACGATGAGGAAATCCTCTCTGGGATAAATGCGAGATGGTCAGCGAAAGGAAAAGAAGGACTGGTGTCATACTTTATATGTAAGTTAATGCTGGACACTTGATGTTGTTTAAAATAATTCAAATCTGGGGGGAGCTGTAAAATACACCAGTTCATAGAAGACAGGAAGAGACACTGGAAGGCTTTAAATCGTGATTTGTTTTAATAGTCAATCAAAAGCTCTACATTAGATCACAATGGAAAGTATAGATTAGACCCTTTGATCTCTAATAAACAACAACAACAAAACAACAGAAAATAGAAAGGACATTATAAAAAGAGAGAGATTATTTTGAACGTGATAACAACAACAATAATAAGAAAAAAAAATAAGGATAATAAATGTTATTATTATTATTATTATTTAAGTTCCAAGCGTTACTATTTTCTCCAGAAAATATTTCATTATTATTTTACATACTAATAATTTTTCATAAACAAATGAATAATGCTTGACCAAGATTATTAAGGTGTTGAAGTTTTTGTGGACCACTACGCTTGAAACTTTGACCAAACGGGTGTAAACAGTCAAATGTGCACCTGTTGCTGAGCAGCTGGGCTTCGTCCCACTGCGGAATTCACATTAAAAAATCCACCTTGATTTAAAGTCAGTAAAAGGGTCCGTTTTGGGATTCTGGATTCGTGGAAACGTCAGCAGGAAAGACACCAGCCCAACCCTAAATTATATTGATCTATCCCACAGTGGGGATAAGAAAGGGCAAATTCATGATAAAGTTTTTCATCTAATTCTTTCCTCCCATTTCAAGGCCAGGTCTACAAACCTAGTCTCCTCTTCACTATACTGTAGCCTAAAGCACTGAAAGTGGAAGTGAAGCTTTGACATTCAGAACGAGGGTTTCAAGTTCAAAGCTTGTACAGTTCATAAAGAAACATATTTTGCATTTAATGTAAGATTGAAAATACACGAGTGTTAAATGAAGCTCCGACTCTCATTTCTATTATCTGATATTGAGCAAATTTATTTCTGAGAACTCATCTTGAAGGCTATTAGTGCTCCAGGAAAGGAAGTGTTTACTTTTCAAAGGCCTATTTAAGATCTTCAGAGGAATTCTTGAGTCGTAGCTTTAGTTTCACGTTTTAGTGTGTAAAGAGATTAAGCTTCAATGGAGCATGGCCAAGTTGATGAGTTAAAGACGAAGGTTCCAGAATGGGTCCCAGCCATGGTAGGGAAGATCTTTAAGGAAACCTTTCAAAAAAAAATCTTCTCACAACTGGTTTTAAAGAAAGTGCTTCCCTGCGGCATCTTTTATTTTCTAATCCATTTTTCGAACCTATGTTGAAGGCTGTTAGGCCCAGCAGCCGATCTAGAATTGATCAAGCCAATGAAAGTTGAAAACCAAGGAAATATGGACACGGAGCAAGGATCTGAACTCTTGTAGGAGGTCTAGATGAATATATGTATATCCTCCCATCCACCCAGTTCAAGCTGCTCAGACCCAAATAGGAAATAGTCAGTAACCTTTCTCCTGATCCTGGCAGTCCCTCCAGCTCCTTTCCCCCTTTTCTCCATTTCTTCAGTTTGTTTTCCAAAGGCCAACAGGAAGCTGGGAGATCCCGGGTGACCCCTCCATTGTTCCCGGCCCGATATCATTGCCTATTGAATGGGTCACATCTGCGCTGCTCATCTCAGCTCTATGATCTGTGAGCTGGCAAAAGCCCTCGCGCTCATTCACAAAAAAAATCCCTCTTTGGCGACCTTTTGTGAGGAGGAAAAAATAGAAAAGTGTTTCACTCGCAAATGTGCACATTTTTTCTGATTTTGGTGCTGCGCATCCACTGTGTGTTTTATTGTTTTGTGTTTCCTTTAAATTGCTGAGACTTTTACACACCTTGCGGTGAAACTGCTCAGTTCCAGACCTGAATTTCATCTTAACTTTCACTTCCTTCTCTTCTCTTGCTTCTTTTGCTTTGGCTCACACCTTTCACTCAGCTTTAGGGTTTTGTTTCAGGCCCCAAAGAGAAGAAAAGACGTCCAAAAAACGTCCCAAACCGCGTCTACTGAACTCCTGCCTGAGGAGTTTAACTCGGGTTTAGGCCCCTGTAGGAGCCATTGCTGCTCTGAAGACCTAAAGCATCAACTTAAAACAGCTGAGGCCGATTATATGGGCTGAAGAGACGCACTGAAGAGCAGGTTAGCGGGGCTGGAGCGGGATTTCACCGAGCAGCGTTCAACAAGAGGAGGAGGTTCAGTAAAGCAGGACAGTGTTCAGGTCGGGCAGAGTAAAGTGCCCGTAAGAAGCCAAGAGTTTTAAAAGAGAGTGTTAATCCTGAAGAATTTCTCCTGGATTAAAAGGAGTGTATCTGATTACCGTGACCTGCAGTGTGGGCAAGTTTAAAGTTTCGAAAACAATCTTTGTTATGGCTGGGAGCAAGATTTTAATGAGCCAAACTCATTGTGGTTTGGTTGTTAAGTGTTCAATTTAATTAGCCCAGTATTAGCTCCATCGCGCATCTTAGACCCACACACACACAAACACACACACACACACACACACACACACACACACACACACACACACAGCGACAGATAGATAGATAGATAGATAGATAGATAGATAGATAGATAGATAGATAGATAGATAGTATACACAACCTAACATTTTTAAAAATCCTATAAAAAAGAAGAACGCTTGCAATCTTTTCTAAAAGGCATCTAATTAGGATATCATTAAACACTGCTAACACAATGCCAGTAAAACCAATAAATAAGTAAATAAACATAGTATTGTAACGTAACAAGAATAATTACAAACATTAATGATCATATAGCAGCAGCAACACCAGTAATAAAAGAAACAGAAGAAGAAAAATCTATGCCGTTTTAAGCATTATATTAATAATATTCTAAATCCATGATCTAAAAAGAAATGATTTCCAGGCCCATCCGAAGTTAAGGATTTGTGTGTAGGTGACTCATTCCATTAGCCCATACAGCGTCTTTCCTCATGAAAGACCAGATGATTAAACTAAAGATTAAAGTAATAATTCAAACTATTATCAAGAAATGTTAGCCCTTACCTCCACAGCTCTGCCACTTTCTTCTACTGCAGCCTCTTTAAACAGGGTGGTAGGAGGGGGTGGTAGAGTGACTTTTGGATGTGCAACAGATCATGACGAAGCACTTAAAAAGGCAGAATAATGCGCTTTAGAAAGGAAATGCTGCGTACAGTGTGACCGGGCGCAGAATATTGTTGGGAATGTTTTACTGGCGCACCTTCAGGCCCAGCCAAACAGCACGTTTTTAGGCAGGACCTGCAGCTCTTTCCCCAAAACACAGCACACATTCAGTATTGGTGGTGTTTTTTTTTTTATTTGTCAGTTTAAGATGGTGAGAAAAAAAAATACAGAGTTGCCCATTATTATCCATACTTGATTTTTCATCTTTGTGAAAACTGCAGCCTAAATTTCCCAAAAGATCAGCGCATTCGGGTCTTCCGGGAGCACCTCCTCTCCAAAAACCTCCAGCAATCTAACATTTCGCTTCTTTACCACCACTTATCTTGTTCAACTTATCTACTGCACTTTCCACACATTTTAATGAATTCATTTTTTATTTTATTCCATGCTATTTAACTGTGGCATTTAATGTTTATATAAATCTCTTATTGTACTCCAGCCTAGATGCTTGTAATTCGCTTTGGATAAAAACATCTGCTAGATAAATAATGGAGATGTAATAAGCGTTTCTGAACCCAAATGATAATCAGGACTAGTATGCGGTCAGTCTTTGGAGAACTGTGGTGCAAAGGTCCAATATTACCACAGCATGAGAGGTTTTCCCCCACAAAAAATACTGGTCTATTAAGAGAGCTTGGTGTGTGAAAGCCCTCTGAAGCGTCTCTTCTGCGCAGATTTGTTTCATTTTGGCGCTGCAGAGCTTCATGTGCGCCACTGTCGGTTTGGCATCAGTGATTTCTTTTAAAGAGCCACCAGCCCCTTTTACACCAGCCTCATCAATCCCAACACTGCCGCTCCCTGTTCCGACATTAGAAACTATTGGACTGCAAGTCAAATGAAAAAGCAATACCGAAACATTCAGGCGCTTCAGCTTGAGTTATAATTTATTAGCTCTTGAATATAATAACGGTGATCTACCCTCAACCTCTAGCTAGAGTTTAGAAAATAAGTGAGAACGTGTCTGGTTGCAGTTTTTTAAATTCCATTCATATCCATGATAACATAATGCATGATTGGTTATTATTAGTGTCTTCAAACGGTACCCCAGTGGTGGACCAATGGTCCACCGACTCATTTATTGCTCCATGGTCACTATTACAGACCCCTTTTCCAAACCATGCACATCTTCACGACTGAATAACAGGTAATATCAGATTTATTCACTAATTGCTAGGTCAAGTCAAGGGTGCTTCAACTCCAAAAAACTGGACCATCCTTTTTTTCGCCCCCAAATTGTGACCCACTGTGGCTTTAAATCGTGAGATTGGGGGGCAAGGCTGGGCTGCTGTCATTTAGCGGAGTCAGCGGGTCACGTGGGAAAAGCTCCTCTTCCCATTGGTCAAAGGCACGTGTCTAGGATACCGGGAGTGCGACGTCACCGGTGGGAGTGGGGGGCGAGGGAGAGAGGAGGGGGGGAGCTCGTATTAAAAATAAGAACAAAAATCCGGAGTGAAAGTATTTCAGAGCCAGTTAGCACCTCTTTATTTACCCGACATTTGGGCACTGAGGCACAGCATTGGGTCTAGTTCCCCAAAGTAGCCTCATATTCCACACCTCTGGAATAACCGCTTTCTTAGAATAAACTTCCAGGAGCTCAGTGTGGAATTAAATTCTGCAGTGATGATTTTTCTTTGTGAACATCGTGGTATTTAAACGAGAGAAAAAAAATCTGTCTTTTGTAGCTTGTATTCTTCGGTTCTTCCTCTCAGAAGTGTATTAATAAATAGAACCACCTGATTGTAGAAGAGTCTTTAAAGCTGGAAGCGGGACGCTGCGGTGCGGGGCAGAAAGGGGTTAAAGAGCTGCGAGTTTGGGGATGGAGGAGAAGGACCGGAGCCCCAGAGGCGCGGAGGACTCGGGCGACGAGTCGTTGCTGCACGCGCCGGGCAACCTGCACGCGCACCGGGTCACCAACTTTTACATCGACAACATCCTGCGGCCGGACTTCGGGCGGAGGAAAGAAAGCATCGCCCTCGAGCACGATCGAGCCCACCAGCACCACGCCGTCTCCAGCGAGCCCTCGGCGGACACCGAGCCGGTGGGCGCGCCCGTGCCCGGCGAGGGGACATCGGGTCCCCGGGCGGGGACTGGGACCAAAAAGAGCGGGCTGACCCAGGACGGAGCACAGGACCAGTGCCTGAGCTCGGACTCGGAGTCCACCCAGAACAGCGCGCACCCAAACCGGCAGCCCATGCTTTGGCCAGCCTGGGTTTACTGCACCAGATACTCGGACAGACCATCATCAGGTACGAGCTGCTGTTTAATCTCAGGTTTAGGCTAAGGTCTGATTTCCACACACTTATAAATGGTCCTTAAACTCTGCACTAAAGCGGCAAATTAAAGATATTAAAATGGGTCTGAGACGCGCACCAGCCTTTTGATTGCAGGAGGAACTGGATATTTAGCACACGCACGTCTAGGCCACGGCTCAAAAAAGCCTGACCTATCAAAAGGCTACTAGTTTTCGTTGACCGTGACACCGCCCGCCAAGAGTTCAGTCCAGAGTTTCATTCTTTAAGAGGCTGATTTTGGAAAGCGCTTTTAAAAACCAAGTGCTCATAAAAAATGAATCAATTTTGAATCAAATAAACTCGGTCTGAGTTTGGGGAGATTGCCGAAGAATTAAAAATAGGCCGGAAAACTTCGATTTAGTAACTACATCTCCTTTTTCGTTCTTTAATTTTGATCAGAATTAGGATCTTAAAATCAATCGATAATTTCAGATTATTTTAAAGCACCTCACACCAAACGTTTGCGAACGACTCACCCTAGTTCACCGTGACTCTTTATGGTGAAAAAAATAAAATACCCAATTGTATCATTTTTGCAGTTGTCGACGGGAAAAACAAAACCAGCTGGAGGTAGAAAAATATTCTTGTTCGTAATTTTTGTGAAAATCGAAGCCAAGTTTTTGCACCTGCATTGTTCCATCCCTGTCTTTGTTAATATTTCATTAGCATATTTTTGACAATAGAGTTGAACCAGGCTACGTGCTAAAGCACATCCATACTCTTGAAGGGCTGAAATCAGCTTTTTTTCTTTATTCGCCGACGTTTTTCCCAGTTGAAATTTGAACTTTATAATTTTTGGCGCAAAACAAACGTCCCCGTTTGCGCGATTCCAAGCGAATCTGTTGAAAAAGTAAAATTCAAGGGCTGTAAACAGCACTGCTAAGCTGCACAAGGGCAAGTTTTCCTTGGGTTGAAACACTTCTTTATTGTTTTCAATACGAACTAAAATGTGGCGTTCGTTCCTTTAGATGTTTTCAAAATGGAAAAAAATATTTCCCCACTTTTTGGTCTATTTCATTAGTCTGGTGTTTTTTTTAAAGAAAGGTGCAATAAGATTATGAATGCGTAACATACATTAAACGATCAGCTTATGAAGGCAGAGGCTGAATTGATGGAGAGAAAGTAAAAAAGCTTGAACATTTGAAACGATATTTTGAAAAATAGCGGTAAAAAAATGACGCATATTTGATGGAGCGCAACTGAGGTCTGCGGCCGTGCGCACATCTCTCAATCATGCGAGCATCTAAAAAGATAATCTGTTTAAAGATCAGGTCTAGACTCCAAAATATGGTTGGAATAGCTAATAAAGGTCATGAGGAGGGTGGGCTGGGCCGCACTGTTTCACTGGGAACATTGATTTGGGCTGTGATCGATGGGAACACTTGGCGGTGGCTGTGATGGAGAACGAGATGCGCTACACTTATAACAAGTTTATGAACAACATGCAGCCTTATAAATGTGGTTGCTATGGTAACAGGGGGAAAAAAGGAGCGCCTAACCCCCTCCTCCCCCCACCTCCTCATATTTCTCTACCCCCCCCCACGCCCCCACTCTCCACCCTTAACTCCCACCCTGGCACTCACCCCACCCCCAACCCCAAATCCAGCGGGCCTTCTCTGGCCAAAACTCATGCAGACCATTTGAATTATGGTTCGTATGCAAATGGCAGGAGCTTTGTTGGCAGGTTCTTCATTGCAAAGTTCAACTGCTTGTCTTTATGAAAGTTTTGTGTTTTTTTGCACCCAAAGATCAGGCAACTTTGCCAGTAGTGTGATTTATTATTGAGGTGATATCATGATTGTGATGATTATCACTACTAATACGAGTTCATCTGCTGATGATTCGGATTCTTTCTACCTCCCTGTTACGAACACGACTTTGATAATATTAGTGGTGATCTTTGGTTTTGCATCTGCTACTAAAGACATTTTACTGCAATGTTAACAAGAATTATTATTATTATTATTATTATTATTGGCATTTCTCCTTTTAGTGCTACTCTTTCTACAATTACTACCAGCACCCTGCTGAGGAAGACTGTTTCCCATAATTGCATTACTTTTAACACTATGCATTTGGTCATTAATCTTTATTAATATTAACACAACTATAGATATCACTACCACCACCATGCTTAGAAGTATTTCTACAATAATATTTTTTTCCTTTGATACTACTACCATCATCATACTTATAATTATTTCTAGAATAATATTATTGTTAGCATGGGCATTTGGGCATTATTCACTATTACTATTAAGACGACTGAACCGACTACTACCACCACCATGCTTCTAATTATTTCTGAAACGACGTCGTTTATATTTGAACTAGGAAGAACTGGGGTATCATTCTTTATGAATATTAATACCGCCATCGTGCTTATTTTATTATTATTGTTGAAACCATGACTGGGCTGATTTTGGGGAATATTAATTATTCCTTTTAACAATCCACTGCTTAACGATTAAAAAAACAACAACAAAGTAACAGAACGATATTATTGGCATTTGCAACCAAATGGCCAGCAATGATGAAATTGTGATGAGGAGTATTATCAGATTTGTATCTTTGAATATGGAGGCGGTTAAAGTTGTAATATTATAATGATGGTTTTATATTTAATGAATGCTTTGAGCAAACACCTAAGATGTGTGTGTGTGTGTGTGTGTGTGTGTGTGTGTAGGGCCCAGATCCCGCAAACCAAAGAAGAAAAGCATGAGCAAAGAGGACAAGCGGCCGCGCACCGCCTTCACGGCCGAGCAGCTGCAGAGACTGAAGTCCGAGTTCCAGACTAACCGCTACCTGACCGAGCAGAGGCGGCAGAGTCTGGCGCAGGAGCTCGGCCTCAACGAGTCCCAGATCAAGATCTGGTTCCAGAACAAAAGGGCCAAGATCAAGAAGGCTTCAGGGGGCAAAAACTCGCTGGCCTTGCACCTGATGGCCCAGGGTCTGTACAATCACTCCACCACGGCCAAGGAGGACAAATCGGACAGCGACTGAGCAGCAGGACAGCAACCCAATGCAATAACGACCAGAAGAAAACCCTGCAACGTTTTCACTTAAGGGCCAGTGTACAAATACCAGCAGAAACGGAGCAGACTCTGTGTGTGAGATATCACTCTGCAATATTTTAATGTGGATTGTCTTTTTAAGTGGTGTGATCCTTTTGGCTTTTTTTTTTTTTTTTTTTTTTTTTTTTGTTGCAAACTTTAACCCAGTCGCTTGGTGATGAAAAGTAGCCTTGGTTTCTTATTCAAAAAAACAAAAAAAAAAAAAAAAAAAAAAGATAAAAAAAAGAGCGAGAAACGCGCTTTTGATTGACACTTGACGTCGAGACACATGATCGTCTTTAATCCGTGCTGAAGTCCAAAGATTTATTTCTGCTGCATTCTTCAGGCAACTGTGATTTTAAATGAGTGGCAAAACTTTATCTCAGTGTTGGTTGTTTTCCATGCTTTTTTGTTTGTTTGTTTGTTTTTTTTTTTGTATGTAAAATTCCTGATTTTACTTTTCAGGAGCTGGATTATGTTACAGGGACAAAGCTGGTTATTTTTAAGGTGGCAGATCATAATGTGAAGGCTTAAAGAAAAACACAATGCATTATATTGTATTTATAGATCTATTTAACTCAAAGGTTACACATCCTAGGCTGCAGATTTTTTTTTTTTTCAGACAAGTGAATGCTGTTAAAGCAAAAAACTCTAACTTACAAAAATAATAAAGAAATACATATTTAAGGGAAAATACTTGACCCAAATTTAATCTCTATTGAACTTAGACTGGAATGTACACTAGACTCTTTTTTCCCCTCTCTTTTTTCTAATGCTGATGTCTTGGCAAAGGCTTTCTGAGAGTTTTCCTTATGGAGCAATATGCTGTTTCAGCTTGTTGAGTGTGGTCAAAATCAAGAATTGGAGCTTTCTACCATGGGGGGGCTGCAAGAGTGTGCTGTGGTGTGAGAAAAAGCCTTTTTATTTATTTTATTTTGTGCCCATGTTGTCATGCAATAACATTTATGAGCAAAAGTTTGAGGCCTTTGCATGTGAGACAGAAGACGACAAGAAGACTCCATACCAAATTGTCCAACTTTTGTTTGGTGTGAACTGTGTTGTCATTGTACATTTGATTGGGGGGGGGAGAGGAATAAAAGTGTGTGCATGTGTGAATCCATTCACCAAACAAAAACACACTTTTGCCTTAAAGTTCTGAGATGAACTTTTTTTTTATATATGAGAACTGTGTTAAAATGGACACAAGCTCAGCAGCTGGAACAGAATTTACAGCAGAATCTACAAAGCATATGTATAAAGCAGAAAGAGATAATTTAAGTTCCTTTTATTTTCCGTTGGGATTTCACGTGCTTCTCTTCGAAAAGCATTCTTGACACAGATGTACATAATTTGTATCATGTTTATTTGTGTAATTAAAACCAAGGAGTGAACATGTTCAATAAAAAACATGCTTATTTGTACATCTGACTGTGCCTCTTTCGAAATACTTCACCCAAAAGTTCTCAAAACTTTAGAGGGAGGTTTCTAGATTCCTTCCTGAATTCCTCCAAAAAAAGTCCAGCTAAAATATTTCCGCCAAATTTCTTATCAATTACAACTATGAAGAAATCCGTCTGGAGAAACACCTCAAAATGAACTGGGGTGGTGAAAGGAACCGGGCAAGTGTTTCAAGCTAAGAAGTGTGTAAAAATGAAGAAACATGTTTGTTTGTTCTGGATATTAAGTGGCTCTGTCTACACTGTAGACATACATCCCCGAATTTGGTCAAGTTTGGTATGACAAAACACAATTTAATGAAAATGTAAGTTTTGAAGCCAGTTTATTCACTTTAATTCAAACCCGGAATCATGTTGTGGTTGCTCTCAGCTCAGAAAAAAGTACAGAAGTTATGAAGAGGGTGGGATGAGCCGCAATGATGAAAGTGCATGAGAGGTCTGCTCAAAGTTGGCAAAAAGCCCATGAGTAAAGGCCTGCCTTAAACTGCTTTGTTATGGTTGGTTAGGCATTTGGAGCTGTGCTTTTTATTTATTCATGCATTATTTCTTTTTTTATACTTTAAGGCATGCTTTTTTGTGTGTTTAATGACATACATTACTTTTGCTATTGTGTTTAATTAGTCTCAGCTTGGCCATCCTCACAGTGCTTGTACATAATTTGGCTCAAGCATTGGACATAAACAAGCATGTATGGGCTTCAGACCCAAGCAGGTCTCATACAAATATCTAAAGTGGGTAAGCCTGCAGCTAAAGAGCAATGAAAGTGCATACGAGTGTGATAATCCCAGCAACATGGGGAAACAACATAACCACTAGTCTGAAATACGCTGAAAAGGCTTTCTGAACAATTGTTCACATTCTCTATTTCCAACAGTAATTAGCGCATCCATCCTAAAACTAGTTTATGCACACCAATCACTATCAATGGGCAAGTTAATTTGGACCCAACATCCACCTCACTGAGATCTGTGACTTTTATCAAGCCTAATTTGAAGCAATTCATTAAAAAGTGATAAATTCTTACTCAACTTTCCTTCCTTTGTAAAGTTATCTTAGATACTCCAGCCCACATCAGCTGTTGTTGGTATAGTTGTCACAGTTTTAGATGCCCAGGTTCATGACTAAGGTTAAAAAAAAAAAAAAAAACATTTTGTACAATGCTAGTAAACAATAAAGCTCAACCAGAATAGTTCCAATCTGCATACATACACACACACATATATATATATATATATATATTTTTTTTTTTACCAGAGATTTTTAGAAAAACAAAAATTAGAAACTCATCCTGCACATTTTACAGTGCACTTGCATCTACCTAATCACTAACTGCAGACTTTCCACCAAATAGTTACATTATGCTATGCGATAAAGCTGCGGAGAAAGTCGCTGGAATGAATAGGGGCCGATACAAAAGAGAAGCTACAGCCCATCTCTGAGAAACGATTCCCAGCATTGACCTGTGCTCTTCAATGCTGCAAAAAGCTCATCTGCATTTCTATTCTGGCCCGGCTTGTATGTGGAAGTAACGCCCAGCGCCCACCAACCTGCCCAGATTCTGGAAGCCGAGACTGGGCCAGCAGTTTGGGCAGGAGACCCTATTGAAGGTCAAAGCTACTGCAGGAGCCCTAAACCTTTCACTTCCAAACTCAGCTCGGAGCTCTACAGTGGCCATTATCTGTTCAAAGACAGTTTTAGTTTACTCATAACATTAAGCATTCATTCTCTAAGGGTTCATGTGTGGGCCCATGCTACAATTCTTCCTAATTACAAACCATACATAGTTTCACATTAATTGCCATATTATTTAAAGAGCTACCAGAGGCAAGAAGTAACTGGTCTCAGTTATTTAAAGCATTTCAATTCAATATCTCTTCAAATATTCTTTCAGATATTCTTTATTCTTTCCTCAAGTATATTTTTAAGGAAAATTGTTTGTATAAATTCCATTATGTTCTGTTGGTTCTCACTTTATCACTTTCATATTGTATTTTAGACCAAAAAAACAAAGAAAAACAGAACCGAATAGAATCCAACACTTGGGCTGGCACATGCTGGATGGACTAAAAAGTTGCAGGTCTGCAGGAAATTCAGCACTCTGGGAGTTTGACTTTTTGCTGGGTTATGTTTACTTGTTCTTCAGGCACTGTAACAACACTTTTATTTGAGTACCTTCTGATAGATAGTGAATAATACGCCGGCAGTTTAAGTCCCAAACGTCTTGCCCCAAAAGTCTCATGCAGGTTGGTCCTGACAAGGCTGCCCCTGCTTTAGACAAAACATCTGCCTATTGTGATTGAAAAAGCCTCTCTCTCTCTCACACACACACACACACACACACACACACACACACACACACACACACCCCAAAGGGTCCTACCTTCCTTCCTTCAAGAAGTCCAGCCGTCTTGTCACACAGAGACCCATGCCCCAAGCTGAACTCCAACAAATGGTGGAGGCAAAGGCCAGTCACACTCCAAAAGAAAATACATATCAGAAAAGTATTGACGTCTCCTGTTGGCCCCCTCACACAAAAGGGTCCCCGTCCTGACCCCTCCCCCACTGAGTTATTTATCTATAGTTTTCTAAAACGCTTCCTAGTCAGATTTGAATATGCAATGAAGCGCCAGAGCTTTGTGGCGGAAATATAATTAAGGCTGGTGAAAGATGAGCGAAGGTGAAGAATGGGGATGACATCAGGCTAATTTCACACTCGCCTCTCCGATGGCCAGCCCGTAGCCGGGCCCTCGCCACACAACACAGATCAAAGCGCGCTTGCTATTGCCGAAAAGGCCAAAGGAGGACTTAAGTATGCTAATCTCCAGGACAAATATATTTTAATCTTGTTAGAATACAAGTTAATGCTAGAGTTCACTGCTGAACTTAGCAGTCCTCTCTTTTGCGTATATTTGTGAAAGAATGTGGGCTTTTCCTGCTCCAGATTGGTGGAGTTTAGGCAATTTTACAAAATGCTTCATCATCCAGTCCGTGTATCAGGAATGAAATGGCCATTACACTGAGGGGGGTCGGGGCCCCCTGGAGATTATGTTTGCTCTGGCCACTTTCGCCCAGCAGCTTTAGGAACTCTGCACTCATGAATCTTATTTTTTTATGATATATTTCTTTAAAATGAATGTGTCAGAACAGGTTCTTTAGATTGATAGGACAGAAGAACCACTATTCATTCCCTTAATAACCTATCAATAGATGGTTCTTTAAAGGAGCACTCCACCTTTGGTTATTGCTGAGTACCACAAACATTAATTTAGACACTGTTCCCTGAAAACTGAAAACCTATTGACTTAAAAACCCACTGCATATTGTTTTTTTTATTGGGAAGGAGGGTCCAATTCTAAATGCTCTTCTCGCAGTACAAGAAAAACATCCCAAAATCATTGCCCATCACAGTCAATGGGAAAGAGAGAGATTAGACTAAAATCTCCAGAGTATTCTTTCCAAGAAACATACTTTAAAGGTTCTTTAGGACACCAAAGGCGTTTTTCCTAGACCTTTGGCCAAAACGGCTTTAAAGAGAAGCAGTCTTTAATTATTTTTTTTTATGTAATTGAAGCTTATTTAATGCAGTGGTTTTCAAACCAGTCCTTAAGGACCACCACATGGTCTATACATTTGCTCTATCCCTGTGTTGCAAGCTGGGTTGGAGCAAAGATGTGAAGTGTCCAACACTTTTGAACAGTGGTTCTATATAACAATCACATCTAAACCATAGAACCATGTACAGAACTATACACAAGAATAAAGCTGCCTGTATATAATCATGTTTGATCCCAAGTAGCCCTTAAGAAACTCTACCATTCTCTATTAAACTCTACTAACACTTTAACAAATCTTTATTTACGAGTGAATGATTGTCTCTGGTCATGGTTACACATTGTTATAAGCCACTACTTGTCATCCACTCTTCAAAATAAAGTGGCTGTTGGCTTGTCTGCATGGTTCTAGGACAAACCTTTATCTAGTGTACAGTGTTTATGTGATGTGGAGGGACTTTGAAGAACCATCCAATGCAAAGATCTTCAGGTAAAGGGTATTTCTGTATCATCACTCCAAAAAAACTTTTCTGGCACCGTTATGTTTAAGAGTGTTAGTGGCCTCGCATGCATAGGAAATGAGCTTTCAGTTTGTCTGGTCACTTTGAGCCCTTGCCAACAGCACCTTGGTAACCCTTGATCTGTCATGTATTTAGGCTTAAGTCAGGGCCGAAGAAACACCCAAGCACAAAGGGGAAAAGCCACTTTCTTAGGACGCAAACCACCCCTTACATTTGAAAACACAAACCAAGCAGCTTCCTGGAAGATGAAAAGAGGAAGGGAGAGGAAAAAAAGGCTTAAAGTTAATTACACACTTTTGTTGCAAGGCGAAGGGTGAAAATACTTAGAAAGCTATCTGTTCTGTCCAAGTTTCTGGAGTAAGGGACTTTTGGAGCAGTGAAGCTCTCAAGACTGCTCTTCAGATGCTTCTCACAAACTTACTTTCGCTATAAAGTCAACACAGAATTGACTTCTGCACTACCATGCGCACATACGTGTTCAAGATCACATATTCTAGTTTCTTGAGATTTGCTAACAAATTAGCTATAAAGAACCTTGCAGCAAAAGGTTCTTTAACAAACATTTTTTAAGATCATCCCCAAGAATGAGGAGGTTCCTTATAATGATAAAGGTACTACATTCCTTGCAAGCCATTCACCAAAAATCTGTACATTTTTTTTTTTTTACACTGTTCCTCAAGGTTCTATTTTAGGGCCTTTTGTCTTTGAATGTTACACCTAAATAAAATCAGCAGGTAATGTGAGATCAGTTTTCAGCTATGCTGATTGCACACAACTATATAGTTTACAGTCTTTCCAGCCTCATCCTTTTCTAAGGATGTAACAAAAAACATCATGAACAAAGATATATTGATCCTTATTAAAATTCTAAAATGAGAAACTAGGCCCATGCTTTGTATATCAGATCGGAAATGTGAAACATTGTTAACATTTTGAAACATTGTTAACATGATTGAGCTACTGCATGTAATTCCAGCTGTTAAAGTAACTATAAACTGTTCATATAAATAAATAAAGCCATTTCTATTCCTGATCAGTGTAAAAGAAAAAGAAGTAGGAATGAAATTTAATTGCTTCTTAAGAAAACCAAAAAGAGAGCTAACATCCCATGCATCTAAGCTATACTGTTTCAAACAAGCTTCATTTTATGCCAAATGGTAGTGACACGGCAGCCCCTGTGTAGAACCACTGTGAAATAAACAAAACATTTTAAATGTTAATGTTGATTAAAATCTGCATTCTTGACAGTTAAAAATGCTCAAACAGTGTGAGGGACAATTTCAAAATTACACACTCAACCCGAACACACAGATACAAGCCCAACCAGCTGAATGGAACAGCCACCACATGAGGTCAATACTCACCCCAAGTTAACAAAAGAAAATTGACATAATAAAGAGTAAACAACAAAAAAAGTGTGAAAGATAAGACATCTTTTCACAAGTTCATAGCTTTAAGTCAATTATTAAACGTCAGCCTCTTATACCTCTAATCACAGTAAAACGGCTACGTTACAAAGATGTTACTTAACTAAAAAAAAAAAAAAAAGTTCTTCAAACTCATTCTTGCGCAGAAAAATAAATCTTTAAGGAACCAATGGTTCAAAGCAAGTGATTTCTGGCCCCAGGTAATGTCGTTGTAACAAAAGAGGGGCTATCTGCCTTAGCAGAACCATTTTTCCATTTCCAACTTGTTTCGAAATAGTTAAAAATCCATTATTTTTTTTTTTTTTTACATGTGTTTTTTGTAGGTTCCTTATAACTGGACAACATGCAGCCAAAAACCAGACAAGTGTCCTCAAAATAGTATTGTTACAGAAGGCAAAAAACATTCGCAGTTATTATACCAAGTAAAACTGAAGCAATCTGTTGGTGAAAATCAGGAAAATCATATAGAAAACAAAAAATGAATAAAGCTGTTTCTAAAAAAATGTTTTGAATTGAAAGTCAGTTTGTAAAAACCAAGCCTATTTTGAGAAAAGCAGTAGGTTTATAGTAATTTTAAGGAACAGAGGTTAGTGAACTCTCATGTAAAAAAATGAAGGACCATGTTGCGTGTACATTACTCCAAGCTTTTAAAGAAACATTGCAGATAAAACGAATTAACCTCAGACAAAGGCACAGATGTAATATATGGTAGATGCTGTACGTAGAAAGCAGAAAGAACTGTACATGCGCCTTTTGAAACATGTTTCTGCCTAATAAGCTATTTCACATTTACAAGGGGTTTGCTCTGTGCGTGCTGATTAGAATAAATTGAACAAAGCTATCATTTGCATGAAAATTAATAATCAAGGTCATGTTCAATCACCCTGCAAAAGCAAATGGTGTGTTGTTTAAACAAGGAAAACTACAGATCATCCAATCCTGCCCCAAAGTTCGAGGCAGGTGCCTTTCAGCATTTCAGAGTTTCGGCTTGAGCTTCCACATCCCCTTGATTAGCCGTGCCAGTCAGACACCATCACAGTCACTCTGGTCTTTGTCAGAGGAAAAAGGGCAAAGCGAACCACTTCAGCAGCTCCATTCATATACATCACTGCAGCCAAACATCATGTGCTGCGGGGGAGCACACAAAAAAGTGTGCTGTGATGTAACAGAAAGTGCCTGGTGATGTCACATCCCCACAGCAATGATCAGGCTGGCACCGGTAACCAGCAAACATCGCAAAGCTGAGGCATCATGGCGTCGCCAACAAGGAATCCACCTCAACTCCACACCCCCATTTGCCACTCTCCACACCGATCCAGGACAGGACCTGCCCCCCTGCACCGAGACGCGCAGGCGCAGTCCTGCACTGGGGGAGCTGAGAGAGAAGGGCGTGAAAGAAGATAGGCCATGGGATGGGACGCCGGCGGCCATATTTAAAAACCGGCCCACTCACGCATGCACACACACACACACACACACAATATCAGTCCAAAAGACCGTTTTATTTATGCTCTCTTTGCATCTGCCCAGAAATGTGCTGCTTTTGCTTAACAAACTACTACTGATGATAAAAATAGCTTTTTACATTATCAGCAAAAGTAGCTTTTTATGTAAGTATTTGATTAATTGTATCATGATAAACATTATTTTTATTACTAATTATAAAAATCCCACTCAAGTGAATTAATCAAACTCACATTTTGGATTTAAGAAATATCTAATTTTCAAAAATCAACATTATTTCAATTTCAATCCTTTAACAAAATGAACAAAAAGGAGCCCCTGAGCAATTTGAAGCCCTAACAGTGGTACACACTATAGATCTGTGCTGAAATTCAACTCTGAAAACGCACCCTAATAAACTAGACTAAAATGTTGAACTTAAACTGATTAAAACCACTTGCATGTTAAGGAATGGCATCAAATTTCACTCAATTTTACTCTACTGCCAAGTGAAATTCAAAGATCATTCTCACAGCTAACGGTTTTTAAAAGTACTTTAAGATAAAAACTGTGGTTAAAATCCATTATCAGTGTGCTTCAATGTCCATAGCAATTTCTTACATTTCTTTAAATTTGTTCTTTAAGAATCATCACAAGAAACAAAAGAGGCCATGTTCCATTTAAAACATTTTATTATCCATTAGCAAAATATTACAGGGGAAAATTACAGATTCTTATAAAATGTGTTTGCTTCACTTTTCATTTCAGTTCTGATCTCTATCTGTTCCACGATTAGCGTTCATGTTCTTGGATTTTCTCCAGCAGACAGGTGTGTAACACTATAGCTCGCCATGCTGGAAGGCACTGCTTTTACAGTGACCTGAGCACAAAATACAAAAAAAAAAAAAAAGAAGACAAAAGTCTTCCTGTGATACAAGGTTTAAACACCACTAAGCAACAATAGCTCCAAAAAATCCCCCCAAAAAAACTAGTGGTAAAGCTTGCTTATGACTTGCTTATAATGGAAGGAAAGACAAAGAGAAAGCAAGAAAAAAAGGAAAGAAAGAAAGAGACAAAAAGAGAGTTAGCTTCTAATAAACCTTCTGATTTACTCAAAAAAAACATTATCATTCAATGCATTCTTACTGCATTGTGCATGTGAAACACTTCTCCTTCATCCTCACTGATCCTCATCCTCACCAATGCTGCCTATTTCTATTTCAGCCAGTTTCTTGCTATAGTTGTTGCAGGGTTAAAACAAAATGGCGGCTTTAAGGAGCAAGAGCTAATATAGTAGGTAAGAACACAGATATTCCCCAGCAGTTCAGACTTAACTTAATACTTAACACACAAAAGAAACACTAATCTGTAAGTGTTAAAAGTGTGAAGAACTCAAATGTACACATATTTAGTTTAATTATTTTAAGTTACCCTATAAGCACAAAAAGTTTCTTTTTTTTTTTTACATTTTTATTATTGTTTTCAGCATTTTATCATTTGCAAAACTGCTATTTAAGTAACTACAAAACTAAAAAAATAAAATAAATAAAAATCTGATAACAGCTTTTTATGCTTGTTATGGTTTACTGCAGTAATTATATATTCCCCATAAAATATATATCAATATAAATTTGCCTAAATCTTTCTTTATTTCAGTTCTTCAGCATTCTATTTAGAAAATTATATACTGATGTGATTTATCATGATTATGATAAAACATTGCCCAACCCTTCACAGCATGATAACCTTTATATTTCTTTGGCACCTTTAAAAATGAACCAAATCATGTATTTGCATCTAGATTTCATTCTTTTGTGGTGTGTGTACCTGATACTTCACTGCACAACTTCTGAGCAACCTCCGCCTCTTGACGGGTGAACAGAGAGATGATATCATCCTCCAGCTCCTCCACAATTGTTTCACACTGCAAGGGACAGGAGCAACAGAGAATTAACTTTTACCATAGAGAGCTTAGATATTATAATGTGCTAAACAGCATTAAAATATGAGCTGGCAGCCATCTTTAGCATCCTTCATTTGGCAGGGTGGCTGCCATCTTGGAAACTAGTGGTACATGCGCTCATTTTCTGAAGCTTCAGTTAAAAATCCTTGCAGACATTTTGACTAGATGCAAACTAGTAGTAGATTGTTTTATCAATTACACAAAATTACTGAACAAACACAGGCAGAAATGGAGGTCAAATACTTATGAGGATTTAAAAATCACGTTGAAAGACAGCAGTAGAAATACACGTTTAAATCTTTCCAAGATGTTACATTTAGCACCAAAATTATATTTCAAAAAATAGTTTAAATTTGTAACATTAAGCTGAAATTTGATGCTTAAAATGTGTAATTATTAAAGCATGGGCTAAGTAGATTACTCAAACTAGCTTTAATTTGTGTACAAAGAAGAAGTTGTTAAAACTTTAATAGTATTTAATTTTAAGCTTAAGAATTCCACTATTTCAGTTGAAAATCAATGGAAGAGAAATGGAGGTAAACAGTAAACAACATTAAATAAATACTCACAGCAAATTTCAAGGAATTGGAACCCTCTGGTCCATCAAATTTAAAATTTTTAAAATCCGGAAAATTCCCGCCATCGTTGCTTCTTGGAGCAAATCTCTTGTAGCTCTGTTCTTTGGTATTGGGGTCTTCGTAAAGCGCATAGTCACTCATGTTATTACAGACTCCATCCAACAGCTCAGACAGGTGAGTCTCTGACCTAGCAAGTGGAACCTAGCGGAATGGAAGAGTAAGCGAAAAAAATAAACAAATGTCTTTATTTCTTCTTTTTTCATTCAAAAAAAAAAATAAAAATTTGAAACAGCAAAAAAAAAAAAAAGTTTAATAATAGAAGGGCATCCAGGTCATGTTGATGACCTTTCTTCCTTCCGTTCTTATTTAAAAGGAGGGAAACAGAAACAAAACACAAAAAAGCCCTAGTGCTACTACCGCTGACCTGTGCCTCTAAAGTCTTAAGTTGGAGAACGTAGGTCCCCTTGCCTTGGCAACAGGACAAAACCACGCAGTGGCGTCTAGACAGGTCAAGGTGCACCCCGGCACCCGCCCCCGTGGCTTTCCCCGGAAGGGGAAAGGGGAAGGGGGCGCAGAGAGGGGGGCCTATAACAGAATGGGCGCGGGGCGGGGGGTAGGGGGTAAGCGGTGGGGTGGGGGAGTTGTCAACAGCAGCCAAGTGCAGGGTAAAGCAGGGTAAACAGCGCGGAGTCATCCTTTTGCTCCTCCTGGGCCGGTCCCTCTCCTCCACCCTCCACTGATCAAAGAAGGAAGTTTTCCCCTGTCAGACCACTGAAAGGGTAGCAGGGGTGAGGAGGCAGGGGAAGGGGGGCTGTTTGGGGTTTTGGGGGTAGAAGTAGCAGCAGAGAAGGGCAGGTTGCAGATGAGCTGGATTTTGGTGCTAGATGCAGATATATGCCTTGACCCCTCTGCCCCTTTCGCACACAGTATGGACCCTTCCGGTCTCGCTCATTACATTATGGAGGCACTTTTTTTTTTTTTTTTTTTTTTTTTTGCACCCCCCCCCTTTTTTTTTTGTCCTCCTCTGAGGCTCCAGGACACAAAGAGGCTTCCGTGGCTCACCGCCATCTGGTCACGAATAAGACAAAAGGTTCCATGGAAGGAGAAGCGACCCAGCCGTGCAGCCCTCCCCATTTTTTAATTAAAAAAAAAATTCTGAGGGATGGACTCAGAGACAGAAAGACACAATCAACTTTAGGCTATCTAGATGAGAACTGGAATTAAGGGACCATCGCCTACAGTTGCAACGCAGGGTGGTAATTAATACATACAAAAATAATAAATAAATAAATAAATCTCAATACTAGTACAGATTATTGGCATCAAAGAATGCAGCGGAAACACAAGGCCGGAGTTTGAATTGCCTTCAGCAAGAGAGAGAGGGAAGAAAAAAAAAAATATATATATATATATATATCAAACTGAGGGCCAATTATGCACTGAAATGCAACTCATTAAATTAGACAAACAGCAGAAAGGGTTAAATTTGCACAAAAGCCAAAAGAGAAAATGGGGGGGGGACGACAAAAAACTATCTTCCCTCTGAATCTACAAGAGGATCGCTTGGCTCCTGTGCTGCATCCTCTTGCCTAGTGCTTATCATGCATTCCTGAAAATAGGGAATTAAATTCCTACCCTTAACAGTCTGAGGGGTTTGAATAGGACCTGTCAATAAAGAATTTCTGCTGGAATAAAGGAGGAGGGGGTCTAGAAAGCACAGGCAGAGAAAAGGCTTCTCAGGGATGCCATCCTCCACTGACTCTCCATTGGAAGAACAACCAGCATTGAAGCTTTAGAAGAGCAGGTAGTCAATATGGTAGGCTCAAAAAAAAAAAAAAAAAAGTCATAAAAAGCAAACCAGGCTTAACAGAAACAGCTGGAATTTGACACTAATTTCCATGAACAAAGCTCACATACTGATCCTAAACTAGACATTTTCAGCAGGTCATATTTAGCAGAGGTCATCTCCTTGACTGAGAGAACCTAAGAAGGGCCCCTGTGACCAAGAAGGGAAGTAGCCCCCTGAAGTTGGTCCTATTGTCACAGTAATCAATGTTTGTTTAAATAAAGCAGGACTGATTAATTTCAGAGAACATCATTTATAATAATCTCCCAGTCATGGGCGGCTTTGAGCAAGTTTCTGACTACAAAGTCACAGAATAAGCTGGAAAATCTGAAGGCAATAAACAGTACATTGCAGGATTTGTCGGACCTGTTCTGAGAGCTGAACTATTAAGTATAATTGCAAAAAACATATCACAAAGCCAAATTAAAAACAATAAAGAAACCACAATCCTCACCCTCACACTTTAAAACTAAGCAGCTAATCAGAAAAAAAAAAAAAACAACAGAAAAACTTCTGAAACAATCAGCCTACATGGAGTGAAGTATTTATAACACATACTCCAAGAATGTCTCTATAATGTAAGATCATTATGGAAAAAAGAACATTGATCATGCAAAGACTTAACCTATGGAGACAATAGATTTCTGTTCATCAATACCATTCACTCCTGCTCGTTAATGCCTAGTTTGGCAGCATCTATATGAATGTCAGCCAATTTTGAACTTCATATCCAACGTGGCCAGTTCACAGAGCTAGCTTTTTCAAATTTCCCAGGTAAGATAAACAAGCCAAGTTTGACTTTCAGATGCAACAACTAAAAGCCAGAGCTTTCCGAGCTAGAGTAAACACTTGTTATTAGTCAGTGGGTACAATCAAAAGGAGATTAACCCCCAATCAATAGGAGAGTCAGCCGCCTAATGACAGTCACTGGATAGCAGGGGTCAGGGCTTTGAGTTCATTGGGTCTGACCTTTAAATACTGACACCACAGTTAAGGAGGAAACAGTTAAAACTGCCCCTTTACCCAAGCAAGCATTACAAGCCCAGCAAAGCCCCCAACATCTCCAACGGAGCGTGGAGGTGGGACCCATGTAACACAGGACCCTATGCTTATATACTATTTTAACATTTGTGTTCTAATTAAAAAAAAAAAAAAAAAAAACAAAGTACAACTAAACAGAAGGGAAAAAAAAAAAAAAAAAAAAAAACCACAAACAATCAGGGTAACAGTTAGCAAAATGGAGGGGCACAGTACAGAATGCATGGGGGGGGAAATTGTTGCACATTCAAGAAATTTAAGTGAAACATTAAAAAAAAAAAAAAAACACTGTAAGGGACCACTGTCAGATTTTAAATAAATAGTCAAATAAATTAATGGACTGATTAAAAGGTTGAGAAATTGAGAAACAAAAAATTAAGAAAATTAAAAATAAAAAAAAAAGTTTGAAAAACAAAAAAACTGAAAACTGGGCAATGGAAGTGACATTAACTCTGAAGTTTCTGTGTGGAAGAAGAAGCCACCTGCATAATTTTGCTAATAACTTAACATTCACGTAACTTACCTGAATAAGGCTCAATGCTCTACTTTCATCTCATCACAAAGCAAATCACATCGTAACACCATAAGAGGAACATTCATTTAAGTGAATCTTAGTTGGAAGAAAAAAATAATCTATGAAGAAGGCAGATTTTCAAAAACTGCTGCTTCTCATCCTTCATCGTAGCGGCCAATGTCAATGTCCTTACCAGGAACTAATAGACCACACATGTAGAAGATACCACACTGAAATAATTGCACCATTTTTCTGGGTCAAATGTGAAATGACCCCTTTGGCCATAGTCAAAGTTTTGAATCGTTTATGAATTCAGCCAGTTTCTCTCCTATCAATGAACCATGACCTCTGAACTCCTGCAGTGATGGTAGTCATTACTGTAAAAATAATAGGGAGGGGTTAAGTCCACTGAGTGCTTTCAACAGAAACACGCATCCAATTTTAAAAGCTGCCAAACTTTTTTGGCTCTGTTCACAAGGAGAGAAAATATGAAAAGATCAAGGTAAGTTCAACAATATTTGTGCATTTGTGAACTTATGTTTTGCATACACATTTCTCGCAGTTAAAACCATTCAAACACCAAGTCATTTTGAGGTTTGACCTCAGAAATCTCTCATTCATTCCAGCGGAACATAACAAACCAAAGCTTCCCAACAAAAAGGAAGAGAGTGATTTTATTGCTGTATTAGCATTTGGACGGGACGTTTTCTGATTAAACAGATGGTTTTCGGAGGCGTAAAATAAGCTTGGATAATACGCTCATTATTGAAAACTATTTATCTGAAACATTTATTATGACTAATATTGATGGCATTGACATTGTACAGCCACTGCTGAAAATGGCTCAGAGACTAACAGTGGATGAAAGTGGAGGAAAATTTATCTTGAATGGAAAATGTAACTGTGTAAAACAGCATGAAGGACAGGATGAGCTTGTAGCATATGGAGTTTGGGAATACTTCATGGTTTATTTGGGCTTCTCTATTTGCTTAGCTCTATACCATGTTTGAAATTTTATTTATTTATTTTTTTTTTTTTTAAAAAAGGAAAATTAAATGAACCTAATTACATAATAATTAGTGGATCACTTGCCTTTTTACAATTTCAGCATTGCAGCAACAACACTGGTCAAAAAGTCAAAATCATCTAAACACATGAAAGATCATGGAACACCACATGGAAACGAAAGCTTGTGGAGCAGTTTTAATGATTTGAATTATTAGGCAGGAGTTTGGCTCTAAAATATACAGACATAAAAGTCCCTAATACTCTCAAGCTGCTGAAAAACCTGCAGTATTTACTGAAAAATAAAATGATTTCAGAAACCTAATTACAACCTCAACACCGGGATTACAAGTGTAGCAGCAGCAGTAAGTATAAAACTGAAAATACAATTCTAAAACCGTGCACATTTAAATGAAATTTTTAGACCAAAGTGTGTGAAGTGTGGCAGTGTGTGGGACAGGGAAGCTTACCGTTTTTTCAGTCAGAGAGCCATCAGGGTTGAGCCTGAACCCTCCAATATGGACGGTCTTCTTAGGATCAATCTGGCTAATGGAGTAGCTGAGTTCATCTGCTATGGCTATGCAGGCTGGAGGAGATGGAAGATCGTTACAGTTCACTTAATTGCTCTACCACCCTTTATCAGGGGAGAGAAGAGATTAAATTAAAATCTGAACAATTAGATACAGAGGTTTAATAGCTGGCAGAGTAGTTGCAGAGTTCACTAAAATTTCCAAAATGTTGATGCAAACTGCATTCACTCTTGTTAGGCAGTAAAATGGTCAGTGGGCCATATTTACCATGTTAAACGGGTAGTCTAGAATCAATAACAAGGTCAAAAGGTCAAGAAAACAGATAACTGATAGTATAACTGTATAGTGACAACTTATATTACTAATCGCAATGTACTCATTGCACCAGATGGATTCTACAGCTAATATAAATACACATTCATTAACTTTGTAGTTAAATAATGATTCAAGTAAAAGTAATTCAGAGTAAAAAATAAATACTGTGTGTTTGTAAAAACTGAAATGAATAAAAATGTGTATTTATATTAATTGGATATGAAACATCACCAGTCATGCTAGTTGTTAAGGTGCTACTTCACAGTTGTATAGAACAATTACTTTAAAGTGGGACCTTAAATAAGTAATACAGACTAAAATAATAAATCTTAAGCAACCCTTAAAAGGAACCAAATGCAGAATAAAAGTTTCATTTAGGGTTGCTTAGGGTCTTTATGGACTCGTTAAGGTCCCATTTTAAAGTAATTGCCCTAAATGGAACTAAATGCTGAATAAAAATGTAATTTTCATCAACGATGAGAGCATTTCCCGTGCATTTTAAAGAAAACAATCAACTTTTTTTATAGCAACACATGAAATAAAGCTGGGAAACAGGCTTGATTGTTATAAAAAATAATAATGAATTCATTCATGTTATTTCCTACTGAAATGCTGGCCTCGAGTTTGCTAGTGCTTAGTCATGCTTGATACATCTCCATGGTTACTGCCAGGCTTGGGCGGTGCTTAAAACAGGCTTTATCTGAGCTGAGCTTTCGGCCTCCTTGAATGCTCTAGTGTTTGATGCTAGCTTTGTAACTGCAGCCCGCTGCAGAATTATCATTCATTGTAGAAAAGAACAGCGCCAATTATTACAGTACACTTTTGAAGGCTTCAGTATTTGTGGAGTGTTTCTGCAAAACAAAATGGTACGTAACGATCCCAACCTCTTCCACAACGGCCTTCACGCTATAATAGAGCTCTGCCAATTGTACATTTTAAAAAAGGTAAAGCTTTTAGCAGCTCTTCCGTTTTAATCTGCACCCGTAAGACGAGTCTGCGATGTGGAAAATCCTGGATAGCGTTCGTAAATCTTAACAGCGCAAATGTTTCTGCACACACGTGATTTTAAATACCGTGCGAAAACAAAAGTACATGAATTAGTCTGAATCTGTGAAAATATATTTACATGCACAGTTAAAGAACAATTGTGGTCTATGGCTGGAGAACAGTGTTATGCTTTTAACAACTCTCCATGTGTTTCAACTGGACTGATAAACTAAGTAAAAATTTTCACTTTTTTTTTTTACTAATATTTTTATGATTTATAATGAGTCAGAAAGTAAAAAAAAAAAAGAAAGAAAGAAAGTGAACCTCTGTGCTAAACAACAGCCACTAGCAGCTAAATGCAGTCACTCTTAGTGGGACCACTTCAAATGTCGAAGCCTCGGGATGGTTCAGCTCCCATAAGGCTGAAATTGGGTTAAGTGTTGGATGAAGTCTTATTTGCAGAGAATTTCGCAGGGCCAATCTAATTCATTCCATTCTTCGATAAAATGATTTATAAGGAGGATACAGCTTACTTCACTGAGCACATTTCAGATTAAATGCTGGAATTAGGAAATGGTCACAGCATTGAAAGATAGTGTGTATTTCAATCTTTTGCATTTTTTTTCTTGATGCCCACTTGACATTTGCGTTGAACCAAAACAGTCCCAATTCATTTTAAATGATCACTTTTCTGACTTTCTATTTAAAAAGGCTGTACCTTTAAGATTAAAACATGTAAATTACATCTCTTCTGACTGGAGGACATGTATTCCCCTGTTCTTCAGCATGAGTGGGTGGGGCTTAATCGATTAGACTGAATGTGTGTTTGATTTCACAAAAAAGTGATTTCAAACCTGCAGTTTTTGCTTATTCATTTCCATATATGGACCACAAGAATTTACGCATATGGGGTAAATGTTGAAACTTCAGAAGTGTTTTATTTCCATGATGTGAGCCCTTTAAGATTCATTCAAAAAACTAGGTAGCCAGGGGTTAGACCAGTGAGGTCTAGTTTTTTTAAATTTTTTTTGTTTGTCACAGAATTAACTGTACATTCAAACTTAAGCTTTTTTTTGTCCCTTCCTTTAAACATTTCAATTGTTCTGATGAAGAAAACAAAATATTAAATCAAGAGCAGCTGCACAGCACAGTAATGATCAAGATTATTAATTATGACTAGCATTATCAAAAATGACAAAGGATGTGGGCTGTGAAACATGGACTCACTCACTTCAGCATTACCTAAAAAATGTAAAAACACCAAGGAGCATAACTATAACAAAAAATATTTAAGCATAAAATATTCTGTAAATATAAAACGTCAAAACCCTTGAAATTCCCTACTTTAAAATGAAACATAAAAAAGTAACTACAATCATGTGTCATAGTGATTGTCACAAAATAAAAGCACAATAATCCAGTCCAGGTAACGCCTTTATATCGGTGTTAATCGAGTTTATTATATTCAGATCGGCCTTTCTATCGACACCTACCTCTACAAGAATCGCAGTGTCTTATTTAGTTATTGCAGTTTGTTGAAGAATATACAATCAAAATAAACCTTCTCAGTTTTTAAAGGAAAGGACTAATCAGCCTTCTTTTGAATGCCGATTACACTTCTTAAAAACACACTGTAGAGCGAATACAAATCAACATTTTCAAGAAATTAAATAAATAAGAAATTAAATGAAAAACTGGATTCCGCTCTGTCTACGGTGTTTATTACAACTTCAACCTCTAACTAAATCGGAAATACCGGTATGATGCCAGTCAGAAAAAGCAAATAAAATACTACCAAGAGGGAAACGTCCACAGATCCCCAAAAAAACATGATCGATTCAGCGAATTAAGCTGCAAATCTATTGCACATGGAGTTCTACTATTCAGAAATTATGGATACTTCCCACCAATACAGGGGTTAAAACCCTTGTCTTTTCGCAAAATGGAGGCGAAGAGGTCCTTGCGGATGTCCATCTTTGCTGATATTCAGACCCGCTACATTACACACTGATGTACTGCATTCAGCACTTCCATCTGAAGAGAATAAACCAGCTTAGAGGACCTGGCTGTCTGCCACCTTGTATTTAAAATGTCATTGAATCTGAGATGCAGTGTGCCACATCAGTGCCAGACAGAGTCTGGGATTGGTTGGTTTTAGGGGAGAAAAATAACAGCCTGAGCAAAACTGCATCCAGGATGGAACCACACTGGTGTCGCTATTGTGCATGATGGATAACATGGCTGAAACCAGGGCACCGCTTGAGCTGCATGACATTTCTTAAGCATTCGATATTAGGTTAGCCAAAGGATAGAAGTGTATCACATTTAACAGACCCAGATGCCATTCATATTCCAAAGCCTACCGTTGTTGTTAAATAATTATTGTAATGAGCCACAATTACATTATATTTGTCATGTGCAATATAGTAGCCATCCAAAACAGACATGCACGACATAAATCATTTTGTTGTGAGAAGATAAATCCAAAATAGTGAAAATGGTCAGCCACAACATTTAAAAACTATTGACAGGTGAAGTGAATAACACTGATTTTCTCATTATAATGGCTCCTGTTAAGAGGATACATTAGACAGTCAGTCAGTAAGTTATGAAAGTTACAAAAACATGCAAGAGTAAGCTTCAGACAGACTTTGGCGAATGCCATTTTGTTAAGACGAGTTGACTGGGTCAGTTCAGCTCTAAAAGTAGTTTGTGCCAAAAGCGGTCCAGAGAAGGACAACCAATGGACCAGCGACAGTCACACAATGCTTACTGTGTGTGGAAAGCAGAAAAAAACTGCTTAGATTCCTCAGGTAAGTCACTAGAACACACGTTGCTGAAGAAGGTTATGCTGGCTATGTTAGAAAGGAGCCAGTGCATCACAGTTTGCTGTGCACCAACAATGGTGACCTGCTCTGATGAATCACGTTTTGTTTTCCACCATGTGGCCAAACGGGAAGGAAGTACGCCAGCAGAGGCAGTGTGATTCTCTGAGCAATGTTCTGCTGGGAAATCTTGGATTTTCAACCTAAACACTGTTACAGATCAAGCATGCCTCTTCAGCGGTGTCCTTTAATGGAAGTACCATCATTCAGCAGGATAATATAGCCTGCCAATACTGCATAAACTATTCAGGAATTGTTTCATAGATTGTTTCATTATAAAAGGGTTCAAGGTGCTGACCTGTCCTCAAATTTCCATGCTGTCTTTTATCCCAGTACCTCTGTGAAATGGGCAGCGGTGGCCTAGTGGTTAGTGAGTTGCCCCGGCTCAGAAGATTGTGGGTTTGATTCCCTCACCAGCAGGTTGCCCTGAAGTACCCCTGAACAAGGTAACATCCCCGTCACTGCTACCCGGGCAATTTCAATAGCTGCCCCCTGCTGCACGTGTGTGTATGAGTGAAACGCAGAGGTTGAATTTTGTTGTGCTGTGCTGTGTTTCACAATGACAAGAATAGTCACTTTCACATATGCTGGACACACTAATCAAATTCTTGGAGGCCCCACCTCACAACGTACAGGACATAGAGTATCTGCTGCTACTGTCTTGTTGCCTGACATTCCAGCACACCTTTAGAGATGTTGTCCAGGCTTAGTGTGTGAGAGCTGTTGGCCCACATAGTATTAGGCTGGTGGTTTTAATGTTATGGCTGATTTATCTGTATTTCGAAATAGTATAATTTAGTCACTGACATAAAATTTGTCCTTTTATTTGATGCAAATATAGATCCAGTGAGATGCTTCTCCATCAAGACAAAAATATTACTGTTCTCCAGAGGAATCAGCTCAGGTGACTCCACAGTCCATGCATGTGGACACTTTGTGATCATTTAGCACACAGAGCTCCTGATTACTTTAAATGCAATTTAAAAAGTCATACAATCTAACACTTTCTAGCATCTCCTTTGATAACTTTGCCATTAAAACATTTATGTCTCTGAGCTTTTGGAGAAGGCTGCCTGTGTATCCTTGAAAACCTGATCTAATTTCATGTTTTCTGTAGCTTGTCATAATCTAACACGGACACAAAAAAGGAAAGAAATGATTTCACAGCTAAAGCCAGCTGAAATTTCTGGGAAAATGTATTTTAAATCCCACGTCATTCACTGAGGCAGCCATGTAGTGCAGGATGATAGGTAAAGATGAAATATTCATTGCAGGGAAAAATATGCAACGCAGTGGTATGAATACATAAATTAATATTTTTTCGTTGTCATAACTCCAAAAAAGTTTTGAAACTTTATAAAAAAAAGGACATTCTTAACATTTGCATTAATGTGACATTTAATCTCAAGTCTATGGTCCTTGTTAAATATTCAAAGATGAAGTTTTCAAATGATAATTTATAACAAATAAATAGTGACAATCAGAGATAGAGGTGATGAATGTCTACTCGCTTATATCAGGTCATAAAAATCAAAACAAATATTGGTACGTTTTTAGCAAGTATACTACAAAAGTGCTGTATAGAGGCTTTTGTGAAGGTTTTAGAGTAAACAGGCATTAATGCTTAGTTTAACAACTAAAAACTACGGCAGATAGTAAATCATTTTCCTATTAACTCCCACTTTTACCAAATAACCAGTCCCAACACCATCGAAAAAAAGACATCAATAAAAGCACAAGCTCCTTTCATGCAACCAAATAAGAGCTAACCAACATTATTTCAACGCTGGCCTCTGCAATACTGACAGCACACAAGACTGAATTAGCCCTCTAACCAATCCCAACGTGCTTTACAATGTGCTGTAACCCACCCAATCACAGTTTACCCGCAATTATTTTTGTGCATGTAGGGATTCATCAAAGTATTCAATTCACTCTACAATTTTTTTTGGGGGGGCAAAATAATGATCATCCTAAACCGTGTGCATTTACTGATTATCAGAGGCATGTTTATCGTTTTATAGCTCACAGCTAGTGCGATACAGTGTCAAAATATGCCTTTTATTTCAAGTATGTAATCCTGGTTTACTTTTAAACTTTAAAAGTTCAACATTATACTTTCATGCTTGTAAATTTATGGCTTGAAGTTCATTGCAACCAGAATTTAAAAAATCAAATCATAAAATCGTCATTTTTTTCAATTAAACTTGGGGGTTTGTTATTGGTAATGTTAAATTGTTAGAGTTTTAATGTTAACTCACCAGAGCAATATAGCACTTCATCTCTCTTCCCCTCTGCTCTTTTAGAAAAGACTGCCATTGCCACAAGTACAAAACCAATCCATTTTGCCATAGTGGTCTCCTGGGAACGAAAGAGATGTGGATGTTGAAGGAATAGTTTGGCAAAAAAAAAAAAAAAAAAAATGTGATCCACACAATGCAGTCGCTCATTGAAGTTTGGGGATTCGGCTAATAAGTAGTGAAAGCTTATACACCACCAAACAGCACTGCACCTGCTGCAAATATTTAAAAACCTGTGAATCCTAAAGCCTGCTCAATTTTTCTAAACCAGAGCAAGTTTGAAAGGTTTTGCACTGAACAATATAGCCCCAAATATTCTTTACTAATTACTATTATTTGAGTAGATTACTCTCAGAGTTAATTGATTACAAGTCAGGTGATCAAAACTCATAAAGGCTGGGTGAAAACAACCAACATATTGTACCTGACTGTGAGCAAACCCCTGCTGCCCTCCTGTCTGTTCAATGATTACTGAATCAAATTCACCAGATCTATTCAAAAGCACAAGCTTGATCAAACATGACCGTGGATAAGCATTCTGTTGGCTGGCTGCATTTTCATTCATTGCTGGTTATGCATTCAAATTAGGCACACATGTAAATGAAGAATATCGTAACTCTTTCAGAAAGGAGGCCAGACGCACGTGGCTCAGCAAAGGTGGAGAAAAGCAAAAAGCAACAACATGTTAGCATTCGTATAAGAAAATATAACAATTTTGTCCCTGGGATTAGATTCTGAACCCTAGATCTAGGTCTCAGGGGTAAGACTAGAGCTTGTTTTATTGATCACTGCTTCTTATGAGAACAGAGGCACGACAGGAGCAACAACACGTGGTCCTCCATCATGGCTTGCATCTCTTATAATAATTAGCCACTGTCATGCTTTTCCTGTGAGATCTCCCAGTGGCAGGAGTTACAAACGTTGGAGATGAACTGGCGCCCCCAGTTGATCATCACCTACACCTGACTTAACTCAGAGTAGAGGCATGTGTGCTGTCCTGAAGAAAGAAATAAAGGGACATTACTTACTGCAGAGGTGCCAAAGCCTTGTGCTGATATACCTTTCTTTAAATGAGTGGATGAATGAAGAGAATGAAAGACGTCGAGCACATGTCTCCAAGTTTCCATAAGTGTGATAGAAATGGTGCAAATGGCAACCCACTTCTGCACACTTTGAACCCCAACATGAGCAACTGGAGCACATCTGGGATTCAGTGCTAAAGCAGGTGAGCATTAAATGTCTTATGATGCTAAGCGAGCAAATTTTGGATAAAAAAACACATGTAAGGCGTCGTTTCATGCCATTCTGCACCTGTGCAGCACTTGGTGGCTTTAGTGGTGGCCTTACCTGACAGGAGGTAAACAACAACAACAGCAGCAGCAGGTGAGCGGAGGGAAAACTTTTCTCGCGCTGGGACGTGGGCGAAAAACACCAAATGAAATGTCTGACAGCAACCACAGCTGGTCAGAAAGATAATAGAGTCCCTGCCTTTGTCCTCTTCGTGTAAGTGAATGAAGAAAGCCAACTTCTCTGGAGAAATATCACAGGCCACCTACGTGCCGGTCTGTGGGGCTGCCACGACCAACAATCCCGCCCACAGCACGAGTGATTGACAGGGACAGCAGCCAATGGCGTGGCGCTCTGCAAATCAGCGTCCAATTGGAACGACGATTGCACAGCCGCCATGGAACCCGGATGGAAGAGGGCTTTTACATAGAGACACATTAAGAGACAGGGGGTCTGCATTGGGGGCTTTAATTTATCAAGAACAGTAACTATAAAACTGTTTAATGAATGTAGTTTTACACTTTTAAAATTTCTGAATAACATCATTCAGACTTTTTTAATGGAAAAAGACTCAATTTACACTTTGCAACTCTCCGATTTCTTTAAAGTGGTTGTAAATTAATTTTTCATCTAAAGCGTAAATACAGGGCCCTTCACAATTATGGCCATCCCTGGTAAAGATCAATAAAAAGGGTTTGTACCTCGTGTTATTGTTAAATAATTAATTCTTTGTTTTAAAAAAATCTGTCACTACATGTTTTTTTTTATTCTCCATTATTTAACACATGTGTAATGATGTTTGAGGAACTGAATTAATTTCTGGCCATTATGTTATAGTATTATTTTATGAGTTATGATAAGTTATGATATTTGTTACTCAGTTATCTCTTCATTTAGTGTCTCCTACTCCTAGTTGATGTGATTAATGTCATGGACCAATTAGCCACGTTGTCTGTGTAAATTTAGGCCTGCCTTAATCCTTGTACAACTTCAAATGAGAAAAGCTGAACTTGTACCGATACAGGAAAATGGCCTTCACATTTTACCGGTCATAAAACACAGTTTAACACCAAAAGAATGAAACTAATACAAAGAAAAGGTCATGTTTTCTCTGTAGTGACTCTAATTCTAACAAATGAAAAAACTAAAGTGGCTTATTTTGATCAAATAGACATAAAAACCTAGTTTCGCCTATGAAAGTGGTCATTAGCAATGTTTATTGCCTAAGTAGACAATGCCATGTGACACAAGAATAAACATGTATTCTAAAAATAATAAAAGAAAAAAGCTAAATGTGGCCTAACTGTCTTACCCAGACCTTGTCTATTAACCATGACAACTGTGTTGGGATAATCCCAGTGTTGGTTTCATGTCAGGTTTACTTTTTAAACTCATCATAAGGAAACGGAGATGCATTAAATTAATATACTGAATGAAGAGCTGATTAAAGGTTCAGCTTTTGGACTATGGACGGTTTTAATGGCTATTACTTGGAGATAGACTTTGCTCTTACTAGGCTGTTGTTATAATTTATTTGAATTTAGCTTTATTTAACCAAGCAATTATAAAATAATAAAAGTAAAGAGACAAAAAATATAGACAGGTGCAAACATCTATAAGCAAAATGGACAGAAATGCACAGAAAAGCAGTTTTTCAGTAATCTATATTCTATAATTGTCATCCTGGATAGCAGCTGGATGTGTTAATGTTTCCATAATGAGATATTTGAAGACTGACGTGGAAATCAATTTCCAGTTTTAATTATTTTTTTGCAGATTGTTCCTGTTTTTGGCAACAGTGGTCTGAAATGATGATTGACTGACCACAGTTCAGTCTGTGGCTGTTATATTGCCCTATTATAAAGTCAATCTGAAATCAAGATGGACCTTTTTAAAAGCTTGTTAGTTCACATTTCTTGTTGGATTATCCACAGTCCATCATAGCATAATTAAGAGAACGATATGCCTGTTTTTTTGTTTCTAAAGCATCTTCTGCTTTTTGATTACATTAACAGGCATCCAGGCAGTGGTGGCCTAGTGGTTCGGGCGTTGGCCGCAGGATCGGTAATTCGAACCTCTTCCCAATGGGTTGCCCTGAGGTACCCTTGAGCAAGGTGCCGTCCCCGTCACGCTCCTCCCTGCGTTGGGCTGATGACCTGTCCAGGGTGCGTCCCCCGTCCTTCGCCCTGTGTGAGCTGGGATGGGCTCCAGCACTCCCCCGTGACCCTGCTTGGGACAAGCAGCAGAAAGTGACTGACTGACTAACAGGCATCTTTGAGTGGGGAAAATATTATTAACCAGTAATATTTTTGAAACCCTGCTGCTGTTAGAAAAACACTCATCAAGCCCAGAAACTTTGCAGATAGCATTGAAGTTTTTCTTTTAAGTAATTAAACATTTTCCATGCAGTCTTATGTATATAACACAATATACAATAAAGTTTATAGCTGTCAAGCATGTCATACATATGATTACCATCTCCTCCGTCTACTGAGAGAGGATGAATATCTTAGGAGAAGCTGAACAGAGGCCCCAGATGTAGAGCATGGACAGGTAAGTCTGCACTGTACAGGTAAAAACTTGCTGTTCCACTCTTCACTAACTGGGTTTGTTTTGTTTGTTTACTGTGATGGGATTACGCCTGTTCAATTATGTAAAAAAACAGCCATGTTAGCTTAATGTAATTGTTGTCTGCCCCTAAAGACAGCTTCAGTTTACACTGGCGTAATTGTTTTGTATGTGAAGCTGGTGTTGATAAATGAAGTTGTCTTTGGTTTGAGTGTAGAGACACTGCGTTGTTAAATTTAAGGATTCAATTTACCGATGTTGGAGAAGAACTACAAGTACTTTTATATAATCACTTCTCTTAAGAATCCCTTTAGCAAGATGACAATGAACACAATGTAAGGTTTTAAAGGTTACCTTTCCTGGTACATTGCATCCAAGTTTTGAAATCTGACTTTTTGAATCTGAACCATTTGGAAATCTTTATTTTGCAATTTGGTAACAAGTCAGTGTGACAAGTGCTTCATGCACTTAATCCATTTCTTCTTCTAAAAACCTGTTAGAGTGGTGCTTGAAAGTGCATGAAGCCTTTTGAATTTTGTGTACTTCTGCATAAATATGACCTAAAACGTTGTCAGTTTTCCTCCCAAGTCATAAAAAGAGAGATATTGAACCCAGATCAGCAAAGAGCCCAAAATATTATACTTAATTTATTGAGCAATTTATTCATTGAGGAAAATTAGGCAGCGTTATGCAACATAATTCTTTACTGTTTTGCCTTATAATATATTTTTTAATGATATACTTTTAACACTGATTATTGGTGCACTAATCAGAATCAGAACCTTCAGAAAAAATATAATGAAATTTCACTTTAGTGGTTGCTGAAAATCCAGCTAAAGGGGAACCCTTAGGGATAACCGAGACTGCGCTGAGTTGATTTTAGACATCAAGGATCAGCACTGAGTTCATTCTTGTTTGCAGTAGTAATGGACAGGTTGACGGACAAGGTAAGACAGGAGTCCCAGTAGACGATGATGTTTGCTGATGATATTGTGATCTGTAGTGAAGGTAGGGAGTAGCTTGAGGAGAACCTGGAGAGATGGAGATATGCTCTAGAGAGGAGAGGAATGTGAGTAAATAGGACAAAGACAGAATAAGTGTAAACAAAAGGGAGGAACGTGGAGTGGTTAGGATGCTGGGAGCAGAGGTGACAAAGGTGGAGTTTAAATACTTGGGATCAACAGTTCAGTGTAACGGCTAGTGTGGAAGAGAGGTGAAGAAGAGAGTGCAGGGAGGTTGGAATGGCTGGAGTGATTTGTGAGAGACGAGTACCAGCTAAAAAAGAAGGTTTACAGGACAATAGTGAGACCAGCTATGTTGTACGGGTTGGAGATGGTGGCAGTGACAAAAAGACAGAGGCAGAGCTGGAGATGTTAAAGATGCTGAGATTTTTTTATATTGACAATATTTTGATATGTTCTTCATGTCCCTTGGCCTGGTCTTTCAGGCTGTCATTATCTGTGATATTAGTAGTATATTAGTATATTATATTAGTAGTATGTTATATTAGTATTAGTATAGTCCTGTCGATTACTTTGATGCTAATTGAGAAATCATAGACAGCTAAAATGGGCTTAACCAAACTGTAGCTATAGCCTTTCAAATATCTGAGAATGCAATAAGGAGATACAAGCTTTGAGAAAATATATGTGACAGATATATATACAGTACAGTGCAAAAGTTTTAGGCAGGTGTGGAAAAATGCTGTAAACAAAGAATGCTTTCAAAAATGGAAGTGTTGATCATTTATTTTCATCAATCAACAAAATGCAGTGAATGAACAAAAGAGAATCTAAATCAAATCAGTATTTGGTGTGACCACCCTTTGCCTTCAAAACAGCATCGATTCTTCTAGGTACACTTGCACACAGTTTTTGAAGGAACTCGGCTGGTAGGTTGTTCCAAACATGACTGTTTCTCCTCCGTGTGACATTGATGATCATCAGTACCTGTTTGGTAAAACTGGTTGATCATACACCGACTATAATCCTACAAAATCCCTGACTTTGTGCAAGTGTACCTAGAAGAACTGATGCTGGTTTGAAGGCAAAAGGTAGTAACACCAAATATTGATCTAATTTAGATTTTTCTTTTGTTTGCTCACTTTGCATTTTGTAAATTGATAAAAATAAACAATCATTATTTATATTTCTGAAAGCATTCTTTGTTTACAGCATTTTATCACACCTGCCTAAAACTTTTGCACAGTACTGTATATATATATATATATATATATATATATACACACATATATTACACAGACATAAATGTGTCAGTCTGTATTTAGTTTCACTGGTTGTTTCTCTTTTTATTGACTGTAAAGCAGTAGGGTAATTTAATACTTTGTATTTTCTTGTATTTTTGATACTAAAGTGTATCAAATTTCAAGTAATAATCTGAAATATTGTTGTGCAATCAAATAAGTATGACAACAGTATTGGATTTTACCAGCCTGGCTGTTTCCCGGATCTCTATTTACAGTAAGCTAGTCATAGATACATGTATTACAAGGGCAGGTTTAATATAAAGTAGGAGGTATCTGTGTCACGGTGCTAGGTCTAAGGTATAGGTGTCACATTCTGCCACTGAACAGGTGACAGGTGGTTCCTTGGCAGGGGAAGCTGCCGTGCTCCTCTCACCAGTAATGGCATATTATCCACACACTATGTCTTCAGCAGAGATGCAGTATGGGCCATAGCCAGAAAGAGCTGACAACACTAAAACCAGTTCCAACTGTGGCAGGGCTTCAGTTCTAGCAGGGTTTTATGTCAGGGAACTGCAGGGCATTCACCTTGCTAGCACTGTGATTGAAATAGCACATATACAATGTGGCAGCTCTTAAGTGAAAGAGGCAGTAGGCCTGAAATGAATCAGTGGTGCTGGTGAGGCTGTTATCAAATAGATAGTGCCAAGCAGGTATTTCACAAAGGTTAACCTGATAAGCCTAATGTTCATTCTGACCAGTAGCTAAAATGGCAAGGGACATTTCCACTGGGGATTTTCACTTTGAGTAGATTGAACATATTGAATTGATCATATTAAATTGAGCATATTGAAAAAACTTTTTTTAAGGAAATACTTCCTAAAACTACAGTGGATAACTGGACCTTTCAAATAACAAAGATTTTATTCTTTTTTTACAGTAGCTAAGTTGCTAATGTATTGAAATTTTAAAAGTAAATAAATAATACGGCCAACCAAAGACTGAAATTTCTTCTTTTTCTAGGGGTGGCGGTGGTCTAGGAGTAGAATATTTACCTATAGACCAAGAGGTTGCAGGTTCAAATCCTACCTCCAACAATACCGCATTGGTTTCCTGAGCAAGACCCTTATCCTCAATTTGCTCCAGGGCAACTGTCCCTGTAATCAGGAATTGGAAGGCACTCTGGATAAGAGCGACTGCTAAATGCCATAAATGTAAATGTTCTTTTTTTGACTGCTCCCATTTAGGGATCACCACAGCGGATCATCAGTTTCCATTTCTTCCAGTCCTCTGCATCTTCAATTTTCAAACTGACCGCCTGCATGTCCTCTCTCACCTCATCCTCAAACCTCTTCTTTGGTCTTCTACTTTTACTCTTTCCTGGCATGACTAAACCATTGCAACCTTGCTTCTCTAACTTCATCTCCAAAATGTCTAACCTTAGCTGTCCCTCTAATACACTAATTTCTAATCCTGTCCATCCTTGTCACTGCCAGCGAAAATCTTAGCATCTTCAATTCTGCCATCCAGCTCTGCTGCTTTCTGTCGCCAACTCGTATAGCATAGCTGGTCTCACTGCTGTCATGTAAACCTTCCCTTTTACTCTTGCTGGTACCCATCTGTCACAGGTCACTCCTGCTGTTTGTCTCCACCAATTCCAACCTGCATCTCTGCCTCTCTTCCACACTCACCATTACTCTGAACTGCTAATCCCAAGTATTTAAATAAATGTTACTTCTACTCCTTGCATCCTAACCACCCACTCACAGGGTTAATAAGTTAATTACTTGGCTGAAAAATGGTTAATTAGCAGTTGTTGATCTTTAGAAGGTTACTAGAATGAAGATCTGATGTGGATATACAGCACTGATGTAGTTCGCTCTGGATAAGAGCATCTGCCAAATGCTATAAATGTAAATGTAAATCTTGCTAATCCGCTGCACTTCCTGGTTCAGTATCCTCTCATCACCTAATGTTCTCTCCCTCTCCTTTTCTTCATTCATCAGCCCCTCAAAGTACTCTTTCCATCTGCTCAACACGCTCTGCTCACGTGTGAGTATGTTTCCATTTCTATGCTTTATCCCCCTGACTTGCTGCACATCTTTCCCAGTTCTGTCTCTCTGTCTAACCAGTCCGTAAAGGTCCTTTTCTCCCTCCTTACTGTCCAGCCTCTCATACAATTCACCAAACACTGTATCTTTAGCCGTCGCCACTGCTATCTTCACCCTGTGCTTCATCTCCTTGTACTCCTGTCTGCTTTCTTCATCTGATACCCTCTTCACCTCCAAAACACTCTTCACCCACTCTTCCTTCAGGATAACACCTACCCTATTCCTCCTTCCATCCACACCATGGTAAAACAATTTAAACCCCTCCAATACACCTGCCTTACTACCCTTCCATCTAGTCTCTTGCGCACACAAAATATAGTAAAAAACCCTTGACTTTTGTCCTTGTCTCACAATGCCTTACACTACTAAGTTCACAGAGTTTGTTGGCCTAAATCTGACCCCAGAAGATAGCCAGTAGCTGCACCTGTAAACAGTTATGTTATTAGTTAAAAACTCAAAGAGAGGCAATAAAAAACTTAAAGGGAGGCAATCTTGAACCACAGCAGCTTTTGGGACGCAACCTTCAGTAATAGGTTGCCAGCTTCAGATAAGATAAGACGACGTCAGTATTAGGGTATCAGCTTTAAGTTTTTTTTCTATTGGTGGAGAGATGGTAAAGGTGGGGAAACATGGGTGTCGATCATGGTAGCGTTGGGAATTATCAGTGGAAAGCCATCAATGGGCTTGAATAATGTAAATGTCAAAGGAGGATTCAAGTGTATTAATTGTATTTAAGGTCCAAGGTTGGGATGAGCCATTTGGAGCTGCTCCCACTGGACCATGCCTGCTGGAACTCGTCATTAAAGGGGTTTTGCCGCATCTTTTTGACTTTGTTTGATTTCTGACTTGACTGCTCACACTTCAATTTTCCACACTTCATTTTGCTGTGGCTATGTAACCGGTGGACTTGTGCGTTGTGTAGATTTGTGCATGGACGCGACACGGGAATCTCCTTGGGGTTTCTCTCTTTTTATTCTGACAATACAAGACAAACACGCACACCTCCAAATAAGTATAGCGTCCATTCCAGCTCCTGCACACATAAATACAGACCAACAGGATTTAGCTTGATTTATTGAACTTTAAGCTAGCAACCTCATTTATTAATGCTAGCATTAGCGGTACATTTACATGAAAATATTAATGTCATCCCATAGTGACAAGCATAATGGTGATAATGATGAACTGAAATCCCCTCAAAATAATAAGAAATAACAGGATGGATAAAAGATGCTAATCCTGTAAAAAAAAAAAAAAATGTAGAAAGAGGGAGGGGCCAAGGAGAGATCCCAAATTTATAGGGGCATACCCCAGAAGAAGACAAGGATAAGAAGGAGCAGCTCTAATTAATAAGCGCAACTATAGGCTTGGAGGTTCTCACAGTCAGTTAGAACAGGAACAGTTTGGGATTTAAAACTGATTTTGTGTGATTATAACAATACTACATGGCCTGGTTACATCTACACCAAGCTATTAGAACATCCATCCATTTTCTGCTGCTTGTCCCAAACAGGGTCACGCTGGTGTCCAACCCAGCACACACAGGGCGAGGACGGGGGACACCCTGGACAGGTCGCCAGCCCATCACAGGGAGGAGTGGGACGGGGACTGCACCTTGCTCAAGGGTACCTCAGGGCAACCCATTGGGAAGGGGTTCGAACCCCCGATCCTCTGGCCAACACCCTAACCACTAGGCCACCGCTGCCTGCTATTAGAGCAGTGTTATCCAAAATAACTAAGGAAATTGATCAAAAAAATTTTATTTTGCTGAAACACATTGATTAAAATGAGAGAACAGCAATGACTGTAGCATGAAGAAAGATCACAACTATATTTTTTGAAAGTTACAGCAGTTTTTTACATTTTTGTAGAAAGAGTACAAGTTGTTGTCACAGTCCGTCTGGGTTTGGGGTTTTGTGTGTGCACGGTAGAGGGCGCTCTGTTCTGACTGGGCACACCTGAGCTCATGAAGGCACAGGTGTGCTTCATTGGGGCTGACTACTTAAGCCCCAATGAGTCAGAACAGAGCGCAGTTCATTCACTAGGCAAAGCCTGATGTTACGGGTGGTTCTGTTAGTTCCTGTGTCTTGTTTTGCTGAATATATGAAATAAAGTTATGTCCTGAATCACTGGCTCTGCGCAGACGTCCTTCCTGCACCACGCCACTGTAACAGTTGTTGCTTTGAAGGACCTTTGGTCCACTCTTCTTGCATTCTTCTCCACAGTTCAGTGACTGTAGTAGGTTTCTTAACCATAACTTTGTCGGCAAGGATTTTCCAAAGGTTTTCTATTGGGTTTAGATCAGGACTCTGGGCTGTCCGTTTCATAATTTTAATGTTTTCATTTTCAAGGAACTGCGTTACCTGTTTTGCTGAGCAACAGGGGGCATTGTCCTGCATGAAACTTGCTGGCTGATTGGGTGATGAATGCAGGGGAGGAACCACATGTTGTCAAAGAAGGTTCTGATAAACATTTGCATTCACTCTGTCATGTAGCTGTATAAGAGTCCCAACTCCTGCTGCAGAAAACATTCCTCAAACCATGACATTGCCACCTCCACCTGTCACTGACTTCGTAATACAGTTGGTGATCAGTGTGATGACAAACATAACATTTCCCATCAGACCCAAATAAATTAAACTTGCTTTCATTACTACAGTGAACTTTGAACCAGTTTCTCTCTCTGAGCAATTCCAGGTGCAGTGTTAAAATGATTCCCCATTAACATTCTTCGCATTATCCTGTCTTCTCTTGCATTTGTCTTTCGTGGATGACCAGCCTTCTTGGGGGACTTGAATGATTTGTGACGCTGTAAATTTGCAATATTCTAGAAATCACCAATTTGGAATGACTAACTTGGCTGATAGGGTCATCCCTTTGGCCTTCATCTGGACAACCTTCTGCCAGAGGGTTTTAGTCACTTTAGAATGGCTCAATATCTTGCAAATTCATTAATAGCTGGATAGTTAGGCTTCCAGTTAATTAGGGTTTGTCAGATACGTTATTTCGTTTCACTGTGTACTGTGTATATGGCTGAAATGACAATAAAATCCTGCTTGACTTGACTTGAGATAATTAAGGAAATTAGCAGCAGCTGCCAGATTAACACCAATAACTGAAAGTGAATCTGAAAGTGTTGTCTAATTTTCAGTCCTTTATAGTCAGGCTGTAATATCTCATTTAAGTATCTTATACTGTGCTTCTGAATCAGTGTAACTCATGACATATGGTTAAAATACTGCTCATTAACTCCTGTTTGGATAATTTCCAAATAGGACAACGTAGTGGCCTTTTAAGAAATTGTAGGTTGTTCTCTAATTTAGATCTCCAGTGTATATACATTCCTTTATTTTTGGCTTGTATATTAAAAAAAAACGTTAGACCAGGAGCAATTAAGGGTAATAATAATCAATCCATCCATCCATCCATCCATCTTCTGCTGCTGCTTGTCCCAAACAGCGTCACGGGGGAGTGCTGGAGTCCAACCCAGCACACACAGGGCGAAGGATGGGGGACACACCCTGGACAGGTCGCCAGCCCATCGCAGGGAATTTAATTCAATTTTTTAGGCCTGTATTGCATTCATGTCTTGCAAGCCTGAAATGAAGAAATGGATCTTTATTAATAAATGAAATGAAGCTGATCAGGAACATGGGTCAGTTTCATGTCTTTGGTTTGTACTTTTGGTTTGTACGTGGTCTGCATTAAAAATAAGTCAAAGTGAATGTAAAAATCACTGCATTTTTTATTTGTGTTTCCCATACCATCCCAACATATTCTGGATTGTAATGCCTCATCAGTGGTACTGGGGTCAGAAAATTCTATTCATATTTGTTCTAAAAATTATGAAAGTAACGCAGTGCCTTCTGGGAACTTGTTCAAAACTTTAACAAATGAGCCTCTGTTCATATGATCTGAAGGGGTGTATTTCGGACGTGTGTAAATATTGTTGTATTTCTCAGGGCATTGGGGATGAAGAGCTGAACGATGACCTTTTATGTAGTGATGAAGAGGACCTTAGTACTAGGTAAGGTGAACTTTTCTGTTCCCGTTCTTTGTCAGGTGTATAGGAAAACTGTTAACTGAAAGGTTGATGTGTGAGGACCACTAGAACAAACATAAGAGCACAGTTCAAGCACTGCAGGTACAACCAAGTATAAATTTGTCTAAAGCCACTTACTTTAACGCTTTGATTACTTTGATACTTTTATTGTGTTATTGTTTAATTAATTAAAATTAAAATTTATTAATTTTATTTTGAAAGTATTTTATTCTCACAGTGACTTCTTTATTTATTAGATACACCAACATTTCATCTGTACTTTTCATGTACCCTTAGCATGTGGGTGCATTTTTTAGACAATGACTTTGTTGTCCTGCTTTCTATTGTGCAAAGTGTAAATTAGATCCTAAGGGCTCCTATACTAAGCTTAGAAGGTGGTATTATATATATATATACACAGTACTGTTCAAAATTTTACTGTGCAGGTCAGGTGTGGAAAAAATGCTTTCAAAAAAGGAAGTGTTAATCATTTATTTTCATCAGTCAACAAAATGCAGTGAATGAACAAAAGAGAAATCTAAATCAAATCAATATCTGGTGTGACCACCCTTTGCCTTCAGCATCAGTTCTTCTAGGTACACTTGCACACAGTTTTTGAAGGAACTCGGCTGGTGGGTTGTTCCAAACATCTTGGAGAACTAACCACAGATCTTCTGTGGATGTAGGCTTCCTCACATCCTTCTGTCTCTTCATGTAATCCAGACACATTGGATGATGTTGAGATCAGGGCTCTGTGGGGGCCAGAAGAACTGATGCTGGTTTGAAGGCAAAAGGTAGCAACACCAAATATTGATCTGATTTAGATTTTTCTTTTGTTCACTCACTTTGCATTTTGTAAATTGATAAAATAAACAATCATTATTTATATTTCTGAAAGCATTCTTTTGTTTACAGCATTTTTTCCACACCTGCCTAAAACTTTTGCACAGTACTATCTATATATATATGTATATGTAAATATATAGTCAGTCATTTTCTGCTGCTTGTCCCAAGTGGGGTCGCGGGGGAGTGCTGGAATCCATCCCAGCTCACACAGGGCAAAGGACAGGGACACACCCTGGACAGGTCGCCAGCCCATCGCAGGGAGGAGCGTGACGGGGACGGTACCTTGCCCAAGGGTACCTCAGGGCAACCTATTGGAAAGGGGTTTGAACCCCTGCTCCTCCGATCATGCGGCCAATGCCCTAACCACTAGGCCACCGCTGCCCCGGCTATATATATATATATATATATATATATAGTTAAGTCCATAAATATTTGGACATAATATTTTTCTAATTTTGGTTCTGTACATTACCACAATGAATTTTAAATGAAACAACTCAGATGCAGTTCAGGTGCAGACTTTAAGCTTTAATTCAGTGGGTTGAACAAAAAGATTGCATAAAAACGTGAGGAACTAAAGCATTTAACACAATCCCTTCATTTCAGGGGCTCAAAAGTAATTGGACAAATTAAAAATAAACAAAAAACAAAAAATAACTGAAAACAAAATATTAATTTCTAATACTTGGTTGAAAACCCTTTGATGGCAATGATGGCCTGAAGTCTTGAGCTCATGGATGTCACCAGGTGCTGGGTTTCCTCCTTTTTAATGGTCTGCCAGACCTTTACTGCAGCGGCTTTCAGTTGCTGTTTGTTTGTGGGCCTTTCTGTCCGAGGTTTAGTCTTCATCAAGTGAAATCCTGCTCAGTTGGGTTCAGATCAGGTGATTGATTTGGCCATTCAAGAATATTCCACTTCTTTGCTTTAATAAACTCCTGGGTTGCTTTGGCTGTATGTTTTGGGTCATCGTCCATCTGTATTATGAAATGCCGCCCAATCAATTTCACTGCATTATTTGGATTTGAGCAGACCGTATGTCTCTGAACAGCTTAGAATTAATTCGACTGCTTCTGTCCTGTGTCACATCCTCGATAAACACTAGTGTCCCAGTGCCACTGGCAGCCATGCATGCCCAAGCTGCCTCCGCCGTGTTTTACAGATGATGTGATGCTTTGGATCCTGAGCTGTTCCACGCCTTCGCAACACTTTTATCTTGCCATCATTCTGGTAGAAGTTGCTCTTGTTTTCATCTGTCCAAAGAATGTTTTTCCAGAACTGTGCTGACTTTTTTAGATCTTTTTTAGCAAAGTCCAATCTAGCCTTTCTATTCTTGATGCTTATGCGTGGCTGCACCTTGCAGTGCACCTTCTGTATTTACTTTCATGAGGTCTTCTCTTAATAGTAGACTTGTAGCCCCCCTCCTGGAGAGTGTTGTGCACTTGGTTGACTGTTGTGAAGGGGTTTCTCTTCACCATGGAAATGATTCTGCAATCATCCACCACTGTTGTCTTCTGTGCACATCTTTTTGCGTTGCTGAGTTCACCAGTGTTTTCTTACTTTCTCAGGATATGCCAAACTGTACATTTTGCCACTCCTAAAATTGTAGCAATTTCTTGGATGGGCTTTTTTTCACAGCTTAAGGATGGCTTGTTTCACCTGCATGGGGAGCTCCTTTGACTGCATGTTGTCTGTTCACAGCAAAATCTTCCACATGCAAGCACCACACCTCTAATCAACTCCAGGCCTTTTATCTGCTTAATTGATAATGACCTAATGAAGGAATTACCCACACCTCCCCATGAAATAGCCTATGAGTCAATTGTCCAATTACTTTTGTTCCCTTTATAAAGAGGGTTGCACGTTTTACAGAGCCAGAACTCCTAAACCCTTCATCCAATTTGAATCTGGATACCCTCAAATGAAAGCTGAGAGTCTAAACATTATGTCCATGTCCATTATATAACTACAATTGGAACATGTTTCAGTAAACAGGTACAAAAACAAAACTTGTGTCAGTGTCCAAATATATATGTACCTAACTGAATATGTATATATATATATATATATATATATATATATATAACCTTTCAAAATGCAAAATGCTCCTTATGATCTGGCAGGTTTGTTGTGACAGTAGCCTTCATAGTGTCACAGATTTTACACAGAACACTAAACTCGAAAGTTATCCTTAAATTTTAAACATTTTTCATACTAGTACTTAATGATAAATCACCCACTCCACATGTTAGAAACTAGAGTTTTAACTAGGCTCACAGGAGCAAATAAGTGGAAGGAGCCAATTCACAACAGTATCAAGACTGTTGAAGTGAAAGTGACTATTCTTGTCATTGCGAAACACAGTACAGCACACAGTGAAACACAATGAAATTCAACCTCTGCATTTCACCCATACACACTGTCCAGGCAGGGGGCAGCTATTGAAACCACACGGGGAGCAGTGATTGTAACAGTACCTTACTCAAGGCTAAAAAAGGCCTAAGCTAAACCTGGGCTTAGGCCTAAACTCCCTAACCACTAGGCCATCGCTATACTATATAACAGCATTTCATGGTGGTGTGTTCACAATGGCAAATACTCACTTCACTTCAAATTGTTAACAGTCAAGAAATTATTATAATCATTATTATTATAATTTTTATTTTAGCCCAATGAAATTAATGTGCTGTATTAACAGTAGCCTTTAGCCTTTAATCTGTGAAGTAGAACGCCACTGTACATAGCAGTAGGCTGCACACTGTGCACAAACCTGACAAAGATGTTCATTTTCATGTTTTAGCAGCTTCTGTGTGGTTCTACCACTTTATTTGCCATGCTGAAGTGGGTAATTAGAGAAAGGTGCCTCAGATATTGATTAGCAGGTCCTTGTTCTGTCAGTGTTAAGGACATGGTTTCAGATAATGTGCTTGGAAAGACTCTTCTTGAATGATGATATATTTCCACCAACGATAGAATCATCAACTGGAAGTGGGTAGGTTGCGATCAGATTATTGCACATGATTTTGCAGTGACAAACACTTTTGAACCATTTCAGTACTGCGAAATGTAAACTTTACACTGAAATGTTAGAGATTCTTAAACAATTCTTTAAGATGATTTAAGATCAATTGTACAGGAGTGTGATACAAGTCTGTTACTGCACCTGTATTTTAGGTGTTTCCAGTTAATTGGTCAATTTGTATAGAAGAAGGTCTTCATGTATTTAATAAACTCAGAATTGAGAATGTTTTTTAACATGATGAACTGGATGAATGTCATTTTCTCCGTGCTGCAGCTGTCAGGAGGTCCTTCTTCTTAGTGACCACACATCTATGTGTGAGTCTGACTTTGCTGCTAATCAAGGGATGCTCGTGATGCAAGTCTGAAGCTTGTGTTTGTAAGCAGGGTCTTCAAAATATCAGTAGACCAATAAATCTCGGATAACCACTGGGTAGTATGTGAACTGATATATCATGTATATATGTGAAAACTGAGAATGGGGTATTTGTATGATGTTTAAGTTGGTACCAAACCAACTTTAAAATCTCAAACCAAACCAAATAAAAAAAAAAACCAACCATCTTTGTAATGCATCTGCCTCAAGCCAATGTTTATTCTTTGTCCATTTTGCTTTTATTTTAATACACAAGGAAAATAAAGCCATGCCCTCTTCAGTAAATGAAACGCTAATCAATAGAAGTAGTCCAGAAACACCATCATGTTTAGAACTGTCAAAAGTCAAGGGAACACCTCAAAGATCATGACCCTTGATATTAGAATATTTCAACAAAAATCTAATTCTGACCATTTTCTCCTTAGCCAGATGTTGTCCTCCAGCCAAGTTTAGTGTCCAAATTTTGCTTCTTTAGTTTTGAATAGGAGCTACAAAACCAATATAACTAACTAACAGATAAAAATCAGTCGTCTCCCAATCTGTTTCCATAAATACATCCTTAAAAATGATCTTACTGCTTAAAATGCATCCAGAGCTCTAAAAAATGAACAAGGTATCAATGTTTGGCACTGTCGACTTTATCTCTAGTTGTTAATTAGATGCACAGATTTGCATCATAAATATCTCTTTGCTGATAGACTATACCTGGGATAAGTAAAAACAGTCAAGATCTATTCAAGACACAAGTTTATGTCTGGGTTATTACAAAAGGCATCATGTTTATTGTATTTTTGCTGTGGCCTCAGTTTTGGTTTGAAAAACAAAGTGGAGCTTCACATACAGCTGATGAGAGGGTGAAGAGAGGGTGCACTGGAGAACAGCAGGCAGTAAAGGAACAGGAACCTGGTGAAGTTTTAGACATCCAAATCAATGGCTCTTTTGGTGATGAATTTCAAGTGAGTCCTCTCTCTATCTCCTCAGATAACATTGTTTTTTCTGTGTGTGTTGGTAAGCCAGTGCTTTGGAATCAGTTCCCCCGGGGCGCTGAAGGCTTGGGGAGTGAAGGAGAGGTGAAATTAGATCTATTATCACTCCCTGGCAGTTTATTTGTCCATGGCCTGACAAAGTTAGTGCTGACAGCTTGTTTGGTGGGCGGTAAAGCCCCCCTGTCGACTCTGCCGCACGTTTGAGTGCTGACCTTGAGGCTTGCATCCCAGCGGAAAACAGAACGCTTTGTGACTCCCTGCCAATTATCCTGCACGGATAATGCATGAGCTTCTGTCCTCGTTTCGGCCAAAATCTGATAAGGGCCTGTGTAGGTGAAAAGATTATTGACCTTTTTAAAAGATATCTGCAGGGCTTAAATATGGCAAAGGTAATTGATGCTCTTCTTCCTGTTGTTTTTCTGTCTACTTGATAAACTGAAGAAAGAGATTATCCTTCACATGGACGAGATAAGGTCTAGTGTAGTCAGGTGGAGTGGCACTTGTGAAGGACGTTGGGGAAAAAGACATTTCTCGAATAAAGACATAATGCTCTTCTGCCATTTTTATTAGCTGTGAGTCGCACACAGCTTTTCTTAAAAGGAATACTTCAGCATTTTCAACCTAATTTTTATCTGTCACTATCTATAATGTTGATATCCATAATTTCTGTATATTTCCCTGTATTACAGAAGAAAAATACCTTTCTCCCATCAAAGCATACAGTAATAAATGGGCAAAAGTTGAATTTGTAAAGAACCATGTATTTAACCATGTATTTGTCACTTTAACAGAGTACAGGCCTCCAAATGAAAATGTTCCAAATTATTATGCAAATTGTATTTAAGTGTCATAAAGATGAAATATTTAGTTTTTCAATTAAACTCATGGATGGTATTATGTCTCAGGGCTTTTTGGATCACTGAAATCAGTCTTAGGCACCTGGGATAATTAGTTTGCCAGGTGAGCCCAATTAAAGGAAAAACTACTGAAGAAGGACGTTCCACATTATTAAGCACAATTTTCAAGCAATATGGGAAAGAAAAAGGATCTCTGCTGCAGAAAAGCGTGAAATAGTTGAATGCCTTGGACAAGGTATCAAGACCATAGACGTTTCACGAAAACTTAAGCGTGATCTTCGTACTGTTAATAGATTTGTGGCTGAGTCAGAGCACACGGGTTGATAAAGGCACATTGAGGAAGGTTTCTGCCAGACAAATACATCGGATTAAGAGAGCAACTGCTAAAATGCCATTACAAAACAGCAAACAGGTATTTTTAGCTGCTGTTGCCTCTGGAGTCCCATGGATGTAAAGGTTTAGGATCCTCCCGAGGCTTGCAGTTATGCATAAACCGTATCTAAATGAAAACTAATTTTCAAACAGTCTTGTTCACTGATGAGTGCAGTGCAACCCTGGATGGTCCAGATGGACGGAGTGGTGGATGGTTGGTGGACAGCCACCACAGTTAGGAGGTGGCAGAGTCATGTTTTGGGCCAGAATCATGGGGAGAGAGCTGGGCGGCCCTTTTTGGGTCCCTGAAGGTGTGAAAATTACCTCTGAAAAGTATATGGAGTTTCTGACTGACCACTTTCTTCCATGGTACAAAAAGAAGAACCGGGCTCTCTGTAACAAAATCATCTTCATGCAAGGAACACCTCTGCATCATTGGCTGCTATCGGCATAAAAGGAGAGAAACTCATGGTGTGGCCCCCATCCTCCCCTGACCTCAATCCTATTGAGAACCTTTGGAGCATCCTCAAGCAAAAGATCTATGTGGGTGGGAGGCAGTTCTCATCCAAACAGCAGCTCTAGGAGGCTTTTCTGACACCCTGCAAAGAAATTCAAGCAAAAACTCCCCAAAAACTCACAAGTTCAATGGATGCAAAAATTGTGAAGCTATCAAAAATGGGGTCCTGTGTTAATCTGTAACTTGACCTGGTGAGATGTTTTTGATTGAAATAGATTTCAGTAAATATGACCTCCTAATACTGCAGATTCAACCAGTGACCATTTTCAGTTCTTTACAACCTATAAAATGTTTTGAAACTCTTTTTGAAACTGTTGTGCGTAATAATTTGGAACAGTGCATAGTTTTTTTTATTTTAATAAAATATATATATATATATATATAAAAAGCATTATGTTATCATTGGGAGGTTTGTTCAGTAACATTTGAATTATACTCTAATGGTTGATGACTCAAAAATTATGCTGACTGTCACTTGCAACGACTATTTAGGAAAATCAGAGAGAAATATCATTTGCATAATAATTTGGAACGTGGTGTAAGGATGCTATAGACTAAGATAATGTCTAATCAGAACTGTTCCTGTGACAGCTTTCTAACACTGGAGCAAGATGTTTCAAAGCAGTTGCAAAGTACATTTAAAGTCTTTTTGTGATTTTGCCATTGGCTATACAGCAGTTGCAGCAGGTAGGAATTAGGTTGTTTTCCTTTAACTAGCAGGGGCTGCATAGGAATGGAAGACTCTGGATTAAGCCTTGTAGTCATGTTGGGAACAAGCTTAGCATGATTAATTGAGTGGAATGATTCTTATATGCATCGTCCAGTGATTCACTCTGTCACACCAAGATGTCACACGTCACATAGATGTTTGATACAGACAATGATGAGCTTTTTCTATATTTGTAGAGCATGCAGGACCTTTATCTAGAATACTAGTGCACAAACTTTGATGGTCAGATAATGGGATTGTGGGATTGTGATCAGGTGGATGATTAACCAAAGAATGCATGATGGAAAAATGAAACTCAAAGGGTGAACACGACACACATTAGGACCAGTGCTTTTTATTAGTCCAGTGTGCCACAGAAGTGTGACATTGGAAGTAAGAGGTAACTGGTTACATTCAGAATTCTGATACGACAGCACTTACCTTGATCACATTATTTACATTACATTGCAAGGACAGTGATTGGCTACAACAGAACTGTAAATTATGTGATTCGCATTTACATCTGCAGCAAAAATAGTTTAATTCCCACTTTGGAAGATTCCAGTCGTGCCTCCCTAATACAGTTGGGTGTACAGTGACCTTATTTATCATGCTTTCATCACTACCTTGTAGTATATTGGTACCTTGTCCCTGAATAAATCCCATAAATAAGAGGCATGCAATGGATACAGCCAATGATTGAGCCTGGATGATTATGCTGTGGTTTAATCTAGTCTTGAAGATTCCTCCCCAGCTATCAGTATGCTAACAGCACTCCCAGTCAGGCTAATCAGTCTAATAACTAAAATGGTCCTGGTGTAACATCTCTCTATTAATTATCATCATCTGTTGCCTGTGATGGAGCACTCTATTTAACGGCCAGCGAATGCCTGTCCAGTGCTGAGGCCTGCTAACAAACACACACTCGTGCACACACACTGCAGATGGCGTCTGATCTGCACTCCGATTTGCACGCTAGTGGTGATACGGGCGCTGTGCCGAGCCTGTTAGCTCCCATCTGTGGCTCCGGGTGCCATTGTGTGTCAAAGAGGAGGAGACACAAAAGGGAGGAAAAAGAGGCTGGGTGTGTTTTTGGAAGAGCTAGGCCTCTATAGGCAGACTGGTCACTTTGCCAGCACAGCAAGGATGCCTAGAAGTTAAAAAGCATTTTTTTTTTTTTTTTATGCTTAGATTTTTTTCTAAAGTTCTGTGTTTGAATATTATTTGTTAATAATCATCTATAATTTATAGTTTCATGGGCTACTTATGCTAATAATTTTTAACTTTGCTGATGTTAATACTGCTTTTCTATTATCCATCCATTCATTATCTGCCCAAGCAGGGTCGCGGGGGAGTCCTGGTGTCCAACCCAGTGCACACAGGGCGAGGACGGGGGACGCACCCTGGACAGGTTGCCAGCCCATCGCAGGGAGGAGCGGGACGGGGACGGCACCTTGCTCAAGGGTACCACAGGGCAACCCATTGGGAAGGGGTTCGAACCCCCGATCCTCCGATCATGTGGCCAACGCCCTAACCACTAGGCCACCACTGCCCCCGCTTTTCTATTATATTTCTGTTATATGAAAATTTTCATTTTAATGTTAATATCATGCCCTTTCTAACAGATCCTTGATTGCAATTGGATAGGCGTGTGTGATTGGTTCTGAAAGAAACCTTTTTCCGTTCCATCTCATGGGCGGGCACAGCAGGAAAGAATAGAGGTAGAGAATACTGCAGTTTACAATTTAGAATGTAGAGAAAAACGAGCGCTGCTGTAATGCGCTCATCAGGCACAGTCAGTGAACGGAGGACTTTACCTGGGATGCTTGGTAATATCATATTCTGTTAACTCCCACAGCACTGCAGGCAGCTTTCGAACCATACAGAGCACTTTCACTGTAGCAAAATCAGAAGTGCTTTAAGAAATAAATAAATAAATACATACACAAATAAACAAGAAAGAAAATGGCCAGGGCTAAATTGACATTTCAGTTTAAGTTACAAATGTAATTTTCCTTTTGTCAGAAGTCATGACCTTTTGTGACAGCTTATTTCTATGGCAGAGAAAGCGCTCCATGGCTGCTGATTGGAGATGTCACCTGAAAGCATTCTGTTACGCCTGATTGTGAAATTAATACTGACACCTAGTGTGAAGGAGAATAATTGCTGATTCACAGCCTATTGAGAGGATGGGAGTGAGAGTTTAAAATGAATAATTTGATACTGTATGTTGGTTGGTTGATATGTATATCAGAGCTCACACAACCATCATTGTAAATGTATGAGCACTTATTGAGTACATTTTGAACCCTTATTCTCAGGTATTAGAAAAGTCTGTATTAAACCACCTTTTCTGACCACTTTTTTAAGCTTTTTTCACTGTTCATCCACTAGGCTTTGGACACTGTGCCACCTGCCTATAGTGATTATTTGGGATTTAAATTCCCAGAGCAAAACACACAGACTGGCTTCTCAGGACCAAAATGAAATATTCATGTCTGCAAAGCAGATGTTAGCATCCGAAAGCTTGGAGCACAATAGACCTGCATTGCTAGCTTAATGCTTATCCTGTAAGCGTGATGTTTTGCCACGGATGCAGGGGTGGAGGATAGTTTCTACATCTGTTGTTTGATTGACGGATCTTTGTAAAGAGCCCAAACAAGAATTATGGACCCATGTGAATAAACTCTGGTATCCTGAAGGGGGAGGAAGTAGACAAGCAGGTAAAAAGATGAAAAGTGCTTTTGTTTCAGAGAGTTAAGACATACACAGCCAGAGCATCAGTTTTATTTTCAAAAATATTGATATTATTTTTAAATGATAGTAAACTAGTTTCTAGTTGGTTTATTCATTATCATTGTCATGCTTTTCTAAATTCTTAAAGCATTTTTGCTTTTGATATATGGCCATTTTTCCCATGACTTTCAAGGAATATAAACTACTTGAGATATATTTTTTTTCTTTACAAAAAAAATCTTTTTAATCCACATTAAAACCTGTATATAATGTGGTGGCAATGTGCAAACACAGGGGGCTGTTTTCACTGTGTCAAATAATAAAATAATTATAAGTATGAATTAATGAGAAACATTCTTTTTAAGGATGTCTACTATTACCTAAACCATGGTGCGCAATTCCAATTATGTAAGTCAAAGCTTTGTTTAAAAAAAACAGAAAGCCATGTTTTTTTTAATTACATTTATTGCCTCTTGTCCTCTAGAGAGCATCATTTCAATATTTATATTCACTCCTTCATATTCCCATATTTGTACTTACCAGCTCTTTAGTCTTGCCTTCATTTATGTTATTTTGTAAATGAAGGATACATTTTTTTTGTTTCTTTATTGATATGATACTGTTTTAAACCTCGCCCACATTTATTTCACTTTTAAAAGGTGTGTTTTTTTGTAGAAGGTACTTTTCTCATGTAATGTCATTGCAAGAGCATGGTGAGTTTGCTCAGGAGAGTGTTTGCTATCCACGCTCTGTGCCCTCCTTTATCCATGTTGATATTTGGATTATACTGAATAACTTGGCACTTGTCCATTCTGAGCCAATCACATGAAATTAGCTCAGTGTTTAGTTTGGGATTTAACATATTTCTCCCAATTCCTAAGCAGATGGGCTTTGATGGGATATCTTTAAAATTATTGCAGGAGTTAAATAAAGTAAGGGGAACCTGCAAGCACTGGCTATTTACAAATGACTTTCTTCAACATAATCACTTGGGAATCTAATGCACAAACAGTATTATCCACATTTTATGGACATAAGGATACATATTTTACATGAATCTTAGTTTTTTACTCTCTGCTATTTTTAGACGCTATTGTTTTTTTTATGTGTTAATCATTATGATTATTTTGTCATGTATTAATCATGTATTGATACTGGTACGAAATCTTAAATCCACGCTAATCTAATCAATGCCGTCTTTATCTAATATTCTGTAAAAGTAGGCTGTCATTTCGAAACTAATCTGTCAACCATCTTTAGAAGTAGAACAGCTTTGTTGGATGTGCTGTTTGTCTTGTTTCAGTCTTGACCTCATGCTGTAGACTATTACTGAAAAAAGTGCATCCTATATAAACCAAAGCTTTGTTTTTTTAGTTAATTCAGCTGCAAATGTGCATTAATGTGCATTAATATGTGCAGAATCCAGTTACTCCAGCTAAAAGATGGCCAGGCAGGCTTGCATTGGCAGAGTAGGGGTGAGAGGGATACCATGCCACTTATCCAATGAGAGTGAGGCTAATGGTGCTCTCTTGGTTTTCCATGTCATTTTTCAGTGATGGGATCAATGCATAGACAGCTGTTAAATCTGTATCATTAACAACATAATAAATGTAGAACTTATAATAAGGAATCCTCATAAGAGTATTGAGACCACATCCAGACCATTTTTTAGAAACATTTCTAATATTTTATGTTCTCGGACCATTTTAAGTATTTTACAATCAGCTAAGGATAGAGTGGATGGTGTAGATGTTTAGAAAGTGGCTGTTAAGTTGAATGGTTAGATCAGGGTTAGGAGAGCAGGGTTCTCCCACATGCGCTGGAAAGGCATGTTGGGCATCTACCACTGGGATCAAATTCTGTTATTCTCATTTCATCCGTTCTGTTGTGTCATCCCTTAATGATATGTTTATCATGAAAAGACATTTCTGGTCATGCAGTGCTGCCATCAACATTTTGTACATTTGATCTTTTTCAAGGATAAGAAAAGTGAGCTTGTGTGTGTGTGTGTGTGTGTGTGTGTGTGTGTGTGTGTGTGTGTGTGTGTGTGTGTGTGTGTGTGCGTAATTGTGTGGTTGCATGTATACAGTGGATCCTTGGTCAGAAAGCCCAAAGGGAACCTGTTCCCCAGGGTGGTTGTGTTTGCGCTGATGGTAAAAACTGGCTTTACTTTTCCCCCAAAGCAATGCATGAACATCTAGGCCACTGTTCCCCAACACCCACAGACTCAGGACTTCTGTTCTGATGGATAAAGCCCCTTCTCCTTCTGCCTCCTCAGCAAGTGGGGGCTGCTATGTGCAGGAGCGTTGCTCAGAAAGGTAGTTCCAATACAGCAAGGCCTCCGTGCACATTAACATTTTAATAAGTAAGCATCATCCAGTCTATATTACTATTCAGAACTGAACAGCAGAATTGAAATATGTCTAAAGCACAAGGTTTTATTACAATAGCCAGCACATGTTTGTTTTAGAGTGCACTAACCGAACCAGAAAAGAACGAAAAATCAGTTAATTAGGTTGATTATTTAAATATTATGGATGAGTTCCATCAATGCTGCTGTTATTTCAAATGGCATCATGCACTGCACTACCAGAATGTCTATGTGTGCGTCCTTTGGCATCAGCTGAAAAGTTCATAAATCAAAAGCATGTCATTGCTTTCATCAGAGAAGAGAGAAGGTTGCTGAACGGGGGATGCAGTGCCTGTTAAATGTATAGAAGAAAAACCTTTTGTTTATTGTAGTAGGTTATCTGAAAATGTATAATGTTTTATGTCTTTCCTGTGATATGCTTCTATTCGAGTAAATTAAGGATTTTATTTGAATACATTTGGACAATTTTAGTGGCCCATTCAGCAGTGGTGGAAAAAATTGGAATAAAAATTGAGTTAATAGGTTTTGATGTCACTGCAATGATATGTGTGTGTGTGCGTGTGTGTGTGTGCGTGTGTGTGCGTGCACGTGTCTGCGTGTGGAGTCATTTCCAATGGGCTTTTATCCTCTCTTTGCAGTGCCCTTGACGTCTGCACAAAGCCTGGCCAATCCTGCTGTGGATCCCTCGAGCCTCCAAGTGAGTAGCAGCTGCTCACCCTGTGTGTGTTTGTGCATGTGCACACACCCCTGTGTATATGTGTGTGTTTTTTATACAGCTATTAACCATCAGTGCCCTGGCTAAACACTGTTTGAAATTCTGTAAACACTGATAGCACTCCCCTCACAACTGGAAACGTTTGATATGAGCTTTATTCACTTATGCTTATTGCATTTTTGCACAGGAAGGGCTTAGTGATGGGCACAGCGTTAAGTCATGGGTTTAGATCCCCCCTCAATATTAAACATAAAAATTTCAGCTTTTGCTGTGATTGTGTTTTATGTAGGGTTTTATGGGGCATGAAATACTCTCCTGTCGAAAAAATAACTTCTTCCTATTCTGAGACATTTTAAATATGATTAGAAATTATCAGCACTCACCTGCTGCACACTGTGCTAGAGTTTTACAGCTTCATAAAAAGGAGCGGGGTCACATTTCAGTTGCTGCTGAATCAATTATGACCAGCGAAGCTCGTTGCAGGGATGCTACTGTAGAGGAAATATAAATATATAAGGTTAAAGGCATATTTAAATCGAGTTTACACTTCAATCATCACACTTATCTCAAAACATGTAATCTCAAATACACTTGCGGTGTGTGTTTCTGACATTGAAGGATTGTTATTTACTAAAAGGGATAAAAGTACATTGAAAAGAAGTATTTCACCAAAATGAACATTTTTGGCCAAAAACTAAATTCAGGCAACACTGGTTAGAAAACCTGGCATTAAAAGTAAACAGTCTACTTGAAACGATTATATGTAAGTTACAGTACGTGCGGTGAAAGATGGGGTAATCTGTGTGCCGAGTGGGATGTCGTATTTTCAAGGGCCATTAAACCTGTAATGAAGAAATCCCTTGATGTTCATCTTCTTGGTATTTACAAAGAGCTTGTCTGATGTCCCTCACAGAAACCAAACCAACGCTCAAAATATTGAGTACGTCAGTGCTGAGCGTCAGAGTCACTATTGCTGATATTTATTTTGATCTTTAAAATTAAGACACTATTTTTTAACCATGTAAAGGAAACATGTTAATGGAATATTGGTAGATCCTTATCACAATGTCAAACTTTAATAAGATCCATCTGTAAGCTTTCATTCTGCCCATATTGTTGTCCATTTTTATTCTTACACACTGAACTGTCGGTGAGTGTTGAATGATTATAATTTATGGTGTAAAATAGGGTCCACACTCCTGACCTTTACTTTTCTCATCTCACATCTTTTCACCCTGCAGTCTGCTTCTTTATGAGCGGCCTGCCAAGCCGCCGTCATCAAAGGTTCCGAGTGTCCCTTAGCATGTTGGGTATTTTTCCATGTGTAAATGGAGCTCTTTGCCAGAACATGTGATTTCCCTCTCAGCCAATCAAAAAGCTGGCATGCCTGGGTTGAATATGATGCCATTTAGAATGCAGGTGACAAAAATGCCCCCTGGAAACTTCCATCCGCCGGCGGACATCTGATTAATCGTGATTATCATACCATTATCATGCAATTGCACTCTAATCGTACATGTGGGGTCCCATCTGCAGGGTGCATATTATGTGTGTTTGCATGTGTGTCTATGTGGAGAGAGTGTGTAGAATATCTTCTGTAAAGAGACGTGTTTAAATATTAATCCTGCCTATCATATCTGAGCCTCATATTACAACTGCATCCAGCTTCTTGGCCTGAATTGGAATGAATGGCTCTGTCGCAGACAGAGATGCCATTAGCTTCATTAATTGGGGTGTGCAGGCAAGGCGTGGGATGATTGGGGGATGCACACTGCTGTTTGTTTGCACAGATTGAATGACAGTGCTGATAGGCAGGGTTGGAGATAAAGACTCTTTGCCATGGATCGCTGCCTTGCCCACCAGCTTTTAATTCTGTGAAGCTACAATGGTTGAAGGTGAGCAATTGTGGAAAGAGAGAATTTCATTCTCACGCGTTTCACTTTTTAAACACCCTCATTTACACATTATAATTTCAATTAGAAACCTGTTCAATTAAGAGCATATTAACACGTAATCTCTTTATACTTGAAGACGTTTGTACAATACACATAGCATCAGAATGTGGAGTCTTTCTTGACATTTTTGAACAAGTTGGAGGAAACAATTTGCAGCAGCAGTACAGCGGAGAAACATTTAAAGGCTACAAAAAGTGTAATGACTTTTAAAAATGTTCGGAAAGAACAAGATTAAAATGCGCAAAATAACTATGGTTAATGAATTACCTAGGCCTTTCACTTGAACTTGATTATTGATAAAGATTAAAAGATTTAAATATATGTTCTTCATGAATTAGCTTATTAATTACATTGCTGTTCAAATGATAAACATGGTCGAGGTCTTTAAAATAACTGTCCAACAGTTCTCCACAAGGGGGAGGTATCAGAACATGTCTTTTGTGCACTTCATTGACAAAAAGGAAATCCACACCAGCAGGATCTCATTATTGCATGTATGTAAATACAAATGTTATGTGTATAAATATATATGATATGAATGAAAGCTGATCAGTTGTTGGATCATGAATTTGTGTGGCTACGCTACACTGGGTGTTGTTTATAGGCTTTATATTATTTTTTAAATGATTGAATCATGTGGTTGTCCAGTGTTGAACCACTGTATGCTGTAATATCATATAATTTATCATAATTGTCACATTTTCATCTTTAAGTAAGATTTATGAAGGGTGGTCTAGTGGTAGGATACCCGGTTATGGACCAAGAGGTTGCAGGATTGAATCCAACCTCCAGCACTTCCACCGTTGGGTTCCTGAGCAAAACTCTCAAACCTGAGTTGCTGCAGGGGGACTGTCCCTGTTATCAGGGATAGGAAGTCACTCTGGATAAGAGGGTCTTTTAAATGCTGTAATTGTTAATATAACCATTATGCATCTCTTAAGTGAAGTGATAAAGTTCTGTGAAAAATAAGTTTTCACCTCCAGGTTGTCACCTTGCTGTCACCTTTTTTTCATCACTGAATGATTCAAATTTTTTGCAAAATATATTTTTAAATTTCTTTTAACACATATTCTCATTTATTTAAAATGCTATTCAGCATGCAAATACCCTGTATGAAGAAATGACTTTAATAACTTTTTTTTTTTACCTGTTGCAGATTTAATCAACAGTAACTGTTTCATATCAGCCTTTCACATTGTTTCTGTGGAACATGAGCCCACTCTTTTTTGCATAACTGCTATAATTCAAATATTTTAGCAAAGTTTTTTGGTGAACATTCACATGTGGGTTTTCTTTTCTGGTCACTGTCACTGTCAGTCACATTTATGTTTCAGCTTCACTTTACAGACAGATAAACAGACTGATTTATCCAATAGAAAGATAAACCTCTAAATATATCATCATAAATCATAAACATTTATCTAATATATTAAACGATTTTTTTTAACACCGTTTTCCATGTTCTGATTACGCCACCTCATATTGTTGAAAGTGGAATGTAGCAGGAGGAGATTTTAAGTTTTTTTTTTTTTTTTTAACTGGTGCATCCTTTCTTGCAGTGCACTACCACCACAACTGAACATTGGTATCGTGATCCCACTGTGAACTGCAGTGTTTGCTCGGGCAGATTGGGGCACATATATGGACCTAAAAATCTAAAAATAAAAACAGTGCATGGTCTATCAATAGAACATTATCCAAAACGTTTACAGATTATCCATGTTCTATTTTGCACATGTGAGATCAATATAGACGTCTCATTTCTCATTTTCTGACTTGTTGAGATCCACCATTCTTAGCATGTGTTTTGGAAATTTTGGTGATTATCTATTCAGTTTGGGGCAGCGGTGGCCTAGTGGTTAGGGAGTTGCCCCTGCATCGGAAGATTGTGGGTTCGATTCCCCACGGTGGGTTGCCCTGAGGTACCCTTGACCAAGGTACTGTCTCCGTCACTGCTCCCTGGGTGCTTTCAATAGCTGCACGGTGTTTGCATGGGTTAAATGCAGAGGTCCAATTTCATTGTGGTTCACTGTGTGCTGTGCTGTGACCTCCCAATGACAAGGGTTGTCACATTTTTTATTATCTAGATGAGATGCCTCTGTGCTTTTGGTCAAATTGTGGCAACAATTCAACAAGCCTGAATTTAAAGTTTATCTTGTGATTTGTTTATCGAAAGTGAAAGTGACTATTTGTCATTTTGAATTATTAATTATTAATTATTAATTATTAATTACAGCTCTTTAGAGTGCCAGGGGAGCAGTGATGGAGACAGTACCTTGCTCAAGGCTACCTCAGGGCAACCTATCGGTCTGGGATTTGAACCCATGACCTTCCAATTCAAAGGAATATCAAAAGGATATTTAATATCTTAAGGGACTATATTTAAATTTTTTGCTGTAGTTTTTATCTGCTTTATTATGTTTGAATACACCAATATCATTTTTAAATGAGCATTTTCAGCCTCCTCTTATCTTAGTTTTTTTTATATACCTTTAAGACTGATATATGTAAATAACCTCTGTTCTGACTGCCTGCACAGTGCCTCAAATAACAGATAGGAATGAAACCATTATGTATAACTACACATTTAAAAGCAGTGCAAAACTGCTATAAGCTCATCCATCCATCCATCCATCCATCCATGCGCACACAGGGCAAGGACAGGGGACGCACCCTGGACAGGTCGCCAGCCCATCGCAGGGAGGAGCGTGATGGGGACAGCACCTTGCTCAAGGGTACCTCAGGGCAATCTATTGGGAAGGGGTTCGAACCCCCGATCCTCCAATCATGTGGCCGATGCCCTAACCACTAAGCCACCGCTGCCCCGCTATAAGCTCATTTGAAGGAAAATTCTAATATATTGGTTTTCATGGAAAAACAACAACAGTACATTTAAAACTGACTGACACCCCTATGTGGGCTGAGAAGTGGTCTTTTTGTAACTTTAAGAATGTTTACATATTAAGGGCTTTTATTTCTAATTCAGAGTTAGAAGGAAGGTCAGAAGAAGTTGCGTTGTGCCTTTGTGGACTTGGAGAAAGTATTTGACAAAGAGAGGAGTTGACAAAGAGAAGAGTTGTGGTTTTGTATGAAGAAGTCTGAGAAGTTGCTGAGAAGTATGTGGGAGTAGTTCAGGATATGTTTGAAAGAGGTGTGACAGTGGTGAAATCTGCAGTAGAAGTGATGGATGCTTTAAAGGTAGAGGTTGGATTATATCAAGGAACACTCTTGTTTGCAATGGTAATGGACAGATTCACGGATGAGATTAGACAGGAGTCCCCGTGGATGATGATGTTTGCTGATGATAGTGTGATCTGTAGCTAGAGTAGGGCGCAGCTTGAGGAGAACCTGGAGAGATGGAGATATGCTCTAGAGAGGAGAGGAATGCAAGTGAGTAGGACAAAGACAGAATACATGAGCAGGAACAAAAGGGAGGAAATTGGAGTGGTTAGGATGCAGGGAGCAGAAGTGATAAAGGTGGAGGAATTTAAATACTTGGGATCATCAGTTCAGAATAACGGCATGTGTGGAAGAGAGGTGAAGAAGAAATTGCAGGCCGGTTGCAATGGGTGGAAAAATGTGGCTGGAGTGATTTGTGACAGACGGGTACCAGCGAGAGTTTACAGGACAGGACAGTATGGAGACCAACTATGTTGTACAGGTTGGAGAGGGTGGCACTGATGACAGGAGGCTGAGCCGGAAGTGTCAGAGTTAAAGATGCTGAGATTTTTGTTGGGTGTGACAAAGATGGACAGTATTAGAAATTAGTACATTAGAGGGACAGCTCAGGCTGGACGTTTTGGAGACAAAGTTAGAGAAGCTAGGTTATATTGCTTTGGACATGTCCAGAGGAGAGATGAGGATTATATTGGAAGGAGGGTTGGAGAAGATGGAGCTGCAAGGAAAGAGGAAAAGAGGAAGACCAAAGAGGAGGTTTATGGACGTGGTGAGAGAGGACATGCAGGTGGTTGGTTTGAAGGAGGAAGATGCAGAGGACTGGAAGAAATGGAGATGGATGATCCGCTGTGCCGACCCCTAAACGGGAGCAGCCAAAAGAAAAAGAAGAAGATTGTAAGTTGAGTTTTGTATTCTATAATACGCTGTGCGACACTTCTTAAATGTCATTTGGGTAGCCGGCTTGTTTATGATCAACACTCTCCATCAACTACTTTACTTTTCTTTGTTAACAGTTTGACAGCCATGCGCTGCATTCAGTCTGAGGGAATATTAGCATTTAGAAGTTCTGCCTTTTGGCTTTGGCTCCATATCCAGCCTCATTGTCTCTCTCAGTGCTGTCGGCTCCTGTCGGGCTGTGTCGGTCCCTGCACCGAGAGCGTGAGACAACAGGTCTACTGAAACATCCTCCTATTGTTCTCTTAATTGCCTGCATTATTGAATGCAGGGCAATCCACACCTGGCCCCAGCCCTGGAGAGCTCCATGCCATTTCACAATGTGTCTCTGCTCTCTCTGTTCCTC